>VZRX01003278.1:420432-430583 GCA_013398075.1 Notiomystis cincta | reverse complement strand
ACAGTTGCTAAACCCTGCGACTGGGTGCACTTTCTCATGTCTGCTCTGTCTTCAGAATTCAGAACTCTGAATTTCTATCCCTGCAGGTAAATGAGATTTAATATGATGGGGTTTTTAAAGTGCCAGTGACTTAAACTTTGTTTTCCTGTGCTGTTACGATGATGACAATTAACAACTGCAGCTGTAAGAAAGGTCAGCCTCTCTGTTACTTTTGCAGGGAATGAACGTGAAGTATTTGCAGGCTAAAGCTGTGCTTTGCAAATGATTTCCTGAAGATACAAGTTGCTCTGATGGAAACACTGTATTAAAACTCTTTTGATAAATTGACTATGTCTTTATTAATGGAAAAGAAGAAAAAAGGATTGTTCTACGGGCTTTTTGACTTCTGAACATATTTAAGCTCTAATACTCAGCAAGTTGTCTGGCACTGTCTTCACTGTAGACTTTTATATAATGAAGAGGCTGATTGTCATATTTTTGTCCATGCCAGAGGCCAATAACCCAACCCATTCATTATCAGAAGAGAGTAGCCTGTAAGTTGCAACATCAGTACCACTGTTTTGCTTGCAGCAATGAAGACAGTGCTGAGATCAGAAATTGTGATCTTCAGTACAGAAAGCTGACACATTAGGTTGTTTACCCACCATGGAGCCTTAGGTGACCAAAGAGATTTGCATTAGAGCAGATGTAGAAAATCCACTAGTCCATTAAAATGGGCTGTGCTTATTCCCTGGGAAGCACAAGTTTCATCAAGTGTAGGGAAATCAGTAAGAAGTAATTTTTCCAAATGTTGATTTTTGCTTAAAGTTGACTTTGAATTGCACAGGTGTTTTTAGAGTGCCTTGACTAAAAAAAAAAAAAAAAGACATGATTTATATGAACTTTATGAAAATGGAAGCCATAGACAGATTTATTTTTCTAGTTTGAGTGTGGACAATTAAAGACTTTTTTTTTTTTTAATTTTCCGGTTTAGTATGCTTTAATAAGATTGTGAGCAAATTTAAATTTTAATCTCTGAATTTCTCTCAGATACATGAGTAGATGTATAGTGGCTCTTCAAAATGCTAAAACCAATATGATCTTGAAAAACTATTTTTCTCTCCTCTCTTTCCTGCCTTGCATTTCCCTGAGTTGCAAGCAATTTGGATTCAAGGAAAGACAACACAGATGAAAAAATAGAATACATACTCTTTCTTTTATAGAAACACGAATAAACTTATTTCTGGCAACTGTAGATGGAAATCCAAATTTCTCTAGTGAAGGAACTCCAGGCACAGACATCCGTGGAAGAGGAAAAAAAGGATGAGCTACTGAAAGAAAATATGTAGAAGTAAAATAATTCTGATGCTTAATTGGCTGATCTCAGGGTTATTGTACAGCTGTGTGGTTCTAAGTTCCAGTTGTGTGGCCGAATAGGGAGTGGGAACTTTCTCGGACCAAGGCAGTGATCAGAATGTGCCCTTGGCCAGGAACAAGTGAAAACTGCACCGATCCGATGGACGTTTAACGGGAAATAACCGAGGAGCGTCTGTCTAAATCTGAGTGCATCACAATAACTGCTGTGACATTTTCGCTCTTATTGGCAGGTTAAGCAACGAAGCCAAGCACTGAGGGAGAGATTTGAAGCATCTTTTCAGGGACAGCAGAGATCCAGATCAGGAAAGAGGCAGGGGAATAGGGTAGCGAGGGAGGATTTGGGTTGCCTCTGCCCAACTGCACCAAAGCTGTCACTAAATATGCCCCCAGAGGTAGGATTCTCCCAGTATTCTGAATTTGGCACCTTTCCCTTAAATTTAAATTTGCTCTAATTTTCAGGTGCATCTTACTAGATAACCAGATGCATCAAAAAGGCAAAAGAATTATAGAGGAGTAATTATAATTAGCTTAGTTGTCTGTGTTTTTTAAAAATTGTAAGACGGGTCCTTGAAAGTATTTTGAAGTCACTGTTTTTTACAGGTCTTAATCTAAATACTCCATGTGAGATTGTTTTCTAAAGAGATGGGTTCATTGGGTCAAGTTGAACTATATTAAAGACAAACAATTTTGTTATAATCTGACTGTCTTTTAAACACAGACGAGGAAAACAGAACTAAAATAGCCACAGGAGCCTCAATATCTGCTCTTTCCTCCATTGTGCATTGCAGTATTTGAGACTCACATCACCAAAAGCAGAATTAGGTAATTCCTTACAAGTATTTGCCATGTTACGGAAAAGCAGTGCTGCCGATCCTGGTAGGACATTAACAGGCAGATCTGCAGGTAGCAGTGCCTGGAAACCACGATGATGCTTCATTCCCCTGGCATGGGGCAAGCAGCAGAGCTCCTTCGAAGCAGCAGCTCGTTTTTCACGCAGTGGTGTTGAACTGTCCAGCTGCAGGAAACTCGGGCTCCCGCAGGGAGCGAGTCCCTGCCAGGAGGGTGGAAGCTGGTGAAGATTGGGCAGGGGTTATCCCAAGGGGGTACCACAGTGCCAGGGAGAGGCTGCTCGGGAAAATTTGGCCCTCACTCAGTTTTGTGGACAGGAGAAGCCAGAAAGGGAGAGGAAAAGGAGAGTATGAGCTGACTTTCACTCCCAAGAGGGCTGCAGGGAGCTTGGTGGCAGAGGCCACTATGGGACCACCTGTGGCCTCAACTCTGCCTTGGGGCAGCTTGGGATGTCCTGGGGAGCCTTCCTTGTCATCAGCCTTAGGTGGGTCAGGGTACCAAGGTGCAAAGGTGTACGTGGCAGTCCTCATTCTTCCTGTGATGATAAGCTTGTTTCAGCCTTTATGTGAATTTCGTTAGAGTTTCTTTATGTCGCCTTTTGTATTTTTTTTTTTCCAATAAGTCCTGTTAGAAACTTTCCCTCCTGTTTTTTATGCCTTTGGGATATTCTGCTGCAGTCACTGGTTCTTTGTGAGGAGGGTGGGAGCCCTGTTGAGCTCATCAATGCTACAAAGAGGTTGCTATCCAGTACCACAGTATCCACTCGGTCACAACAGGGCTATGTGCTGTGCTTCCTTCACAGTCCTGGCCCCTGCTGGTCTGGGAATTAGCCCTGGTAATCCATGTTGTAGCACTGTGTTAGGTTGCCAGCCTGGCCTTAAATTGATTTTTCTAAATGATAGCATGCAGTATTAATGTTGTTTTATTTCACTCTCATAGTTTGGCCTCCACAGATTTTGCAGACATTGTTACCATCAATCTCCTCATTGGAATACCAATGGTAGATACAGATAGATGCAGATAGGTCTACTTAATCTAAAATTTAGAAAAACATGGGTAAATAGGAAATCCAGGCAGAATAACTTCATGCAAAGGACATATGGAATAAATTATCAGCAAGGGAAAGATAATGAGTTCAAGGGAAGCCTAGGTTTGTTTCTTGAGAAAGGGGCATGTGAGAGCTCAGGTGAAGAAAGCAAGGAGGTGTAAAGTCAGGTTTCTATTAACAAATGCTAACATGGTGGGCTGGAAGTTCCTCTCCTGACATGTCTTTGGATAGCTCTGTATGGATGAGTTATATTTAATTTTCATGTGTCTTTCCTAACACTTCTTCCTTAGATCTTGTTGTTTCTTCAGGGGTCCACAGAAATCTTAAAACATAGGACAGTGCAACATTTTAGTTTGGATAACAGTTTTACTCAAGGGAACAACGTGGCAGTGAAGTGGAATTGAATGAACTGGGGAGAAATCCTTTCTTCTCTGGCATTAGTTAGTAACTGACAAAGTAGAGACTCCCTTCTACTCTAGTGCCCAAGGATTTTCCATTGGTGTGTGCCCCAGTTCAATCATATCAGTTTTGAAAAAAAACTCACTCACATAGACATACTCTCTCTTTTAAAATTTATTTTATACTTTTATTTCTCAAAGGTTTGCATGAACTCTGTTATGGGTTCCAGTCTATACCAGAACTTCTGAGGTTATTGAATGTTTCCAACTCAATGTTGAAAAGCAGCATTAGTTTTGAAATTGCTGCTTCAAGTAACTTTTGCCTTCATTTTGTTGGAATATATCCTGCATTTTTGAGGAAAATTATGAATCTCTCTTCTCACAGGAAAGTGTATAAAGTTTAGCAAAATTTTTCTTGATTTTGATGTCATTTCTAGGATCCAATTCTCCTTTAGTTATTTGAGTTTGGGTAAGACTGAGTCAGTGGATAAAGCTTCCTTACCTGGTGAAACTCATGTGGTTCTTAATTTCACTTTAAGTACAATGTGCAGCTCCACTGTTTCCTGATTAAACTTTTTCTCATTTCATTATTTCATGTACAAAAAGGAATCCAACTTTTTGAGTTTAAAAAAAATGCAAAGATTATAGGCAACCCAAAACTAAATCATGCAATAAAATGACTATTTATTACCTTTTCAAAGCAACTGCTCTTCATTGATTCATTGAGATTTTGCCATAAGAGTATCATTCCTCCTATGGCTAATAAAATAACTAGTAGAAGTTAGCCCAGTATCTTTATTAGCACTGCAATACAGACTAAAAATTCTCTACTGCTCTAACTACTCCCTCCTTTGGATTTTACCATGAAATGTCTCTTAAAATAGCTCTGCTGTTTTGAAATATTCTTTACTGTTTTAAAGATCAAATGTTCAAGCATCTTTCCTTTTTTTTTCACTTGAACACACAAAGCTATATGCCTGTGCCTGCATAAATGGATGTGCTAGGAGATAAATGAGCAATAGGAAACCCACAACAACTTCTGGATTAGAATTTCAATCTTTTGTTTGTTTGGTAGTATCTTTGGCATGCTAAGGGCTTTCCAAATATAGGAGTATAGTTTCTGGCCAGAACTAGCTGCCATTTTCTTATTGCAGTTGAAAAATACCAGTTCATTAGTTTGCATCAACATGCTGCATCTTTGAAGGATTTCTCAGGTCCACAATTGAATTTCTGCTCAAAATGAAAGAGTTGCATCTCTGCACTTCATTATGAACTGGTGATTATGGAATGCACCTGGGTCACTGGAGAGCTGGATTCAGATCGTTCCTCTCTATCTGATTTGAATCAGCTTTTTCAAATCAACTTTCTCACATCCCAGGTGAGTGCTTTAAAAACACACTTCGGCTCCTCTTTTTAAGTTCCTGCTTCAGGCTTTTCCAATTTAAATAATCATTTAGTTATTCAGTGGGTCAGAAGAGAACTGACTCTTGGCTTGGGCACTCAGTGTGGTGTGAGAGACCGAATCCAACTGGTTTCTGCTGCAGAGCCTCAGCCTGTGCTCCTGAGTGTGACATGGTGAGAGCAGTTGTATTCTTACTGTTGTCTTGCTGGCTTTTCCTTTTGAAAAATTGTAAAAGGTATCAGGTTAGTCCCACAGGAGAACAAAAGGAAATTCTAAAATCTTCAAAGTATTTGTGATACTGAAAAATTCTTTCTAGCATAGCTCACAATTCAGCTATTATGAAAGTCAGTTGGTGATGGAGTGTATCTTTATAATCCAAAAATTTTCATCTTGAAATGGAGTTTTGTTGCCATTATTTTTGTTCAGTGGATTGTGTGTTTGAACGTAATATTCTTATGTGCTCCTGAGCATTGAGTGAGTATCTCTAGGAGGTGTAATGGGTGAAGCAATAACCCTTTCTCCTGGTGCTGCCTTGGACCTTGTGCAGCACAGAGCTTGCTGTGGATGGCTCTCTGTCTGGGAACACTGGGGGGAGGAAAGAAATGCTGCATAAATGCCTGAGAGATGCAAGGGATACTGCACTTGTTCTGTCTCTCAGGAAGAACCTCCTTTGAGGTGTAGAACATCTATGAAAGTGGCAGGTTTCTCTGTCAGGATCTCTCAGAAAGCACAGAAGAAATGTCTTAATCTCTAGGAGGGGAATCCACAAAGGGAGGAAATCCTCCTTTTCTTAGAGATAGAAATACTCATTTTGATAGCCTCTGTTTCCTCTGTCTTTCATTCTTAACTTCTCTGGCAGCACAACTCTGGCAGAATCCAGGCTGTATTGGTTGGTTCCCCTCCTGGCTGCTCTGCAACAGTGATGGATGGGAGCCAAGGGAATAAATATAGCTCTGAGTTCCAGTAGTAACCCCCTGCCACACTTCTACACAGAAACTGGGAGGTCACAGGGGAGAGGGAGTGGGCAGGCTCAGGTCTGACTTCAGCACAGAGGGTGTTTCTGTGCTCCCCGAGAAAGAGGAAAGGTGCTGCAGAAACCTCCTCCTGCCTTTGTTCCCATGCAGGACTGAGGGGATCTGTAGATCTATTTTAAAAGCATTACCATTGGCTGTGCAGTTTCCATGCGAGTTTATTAAATGTGGACATTTTTTATATGTAAAAATAACTTCACCATTTTGTTATTTCCTTTTACGTATTTCACTCCGGTTGGAAAAATGAAATCAATCTAGTCAGCTTTTCATCAGTTTCTCTTTGGCTGTCATGCAGTTGCACAATGCTGCAGTGCTTGGCTAGCAAAAATGTTTACAACGAAAAATTGTTTTCAATGGGATTAAAAAAAGAACCATGGAAACATTTTTATTGGTCTTCAATTTTTGTGCAACTTGGATTTTTACAAGACCTAAACTACATCAATGGTGTGGCTCTAATTTGATCTTAAAATTATACTCTATTTTTATATATACTTGTAAGGTATAGGCAAGATTCTGCTACTACCCTCTGTCACACAGTACAGAAAATTCCAGCCTGAATACTTCTTAGCAGCTGGTTCAAAGTCCATGGAAATCATGAGCACCTTGCAGCTGACTCTCAAGGGTTTGGGGTCAGACTTTCCACCTGTGTGTAAATACCTGTTGTAAGTTGGTTTAAGCAGTCTTAATCATTTAGATCTGCTCGGAGTTGATCTCTGATCTGCTAAAGCTGTGAGCTTGCTACAGCTGAGGTGAATCTGGGGATATACCTGCAACCCTTAAATACCTTTATTGCTGCTGGCACCTATAGAAATCTCACATATGGAGAATACATAAAGTCAAATCCTTGGAAGGTTAACCATAATAAAATCTTAGGAGTAAAATATTGGTTGACAGTTACCCTTTGCATCAAAACTCTTAAATTCTTTTTAAGAAGGTGCTTGTGATGAGTGTTGAGTTAGTTTGGATTTTAATTTATTTTGCTTTATAGTTTAAGTAGCAAAAGACTCTTCTAGGGATGGCCTGAATTTGTGGCTATTGATGACTGCTTTATGAATATGTGGGCTGGGGCAGCCTGGGCAGGCACTGCACCTCTGCAGGGGCTGCTGCTGCCACTAAAACCAGAGAGGAATTACACAGCACCCTGAGCCACCTCCCTCTGTTTCTTACACTGCCTGACTCTCTACCTTCATCCAGGGTCCCTCAGTAGCCACCATGAACCTACCACATAAATGAGGAATGGGGCCCCTTGGGTCCCATTTGAAAAGGGAAAGCCTTTCTCTTTGAGAAATGGGGATTTCCTAGGGCCCAGGCTCGAAGGTAAAAACTCTTCCAGTGCTTTTATGATCAACATTCACCACCGAGCTCACTAATTGAAGACCTTAATGAATGTCCTAATGATCAGGTCTGCTGTTGTCACTGATTCAGTATCTTGTTTTCAGGTGTGAACTGCCTGAGTCAAATTTAGTTTTCTTCAAACTGAAATCATCCTCACGCAAGCAAAAAAAAAAATTGCCACAACCCCCCTGCTTTATAAATATAATATATCAGAGCCTCTCTCAAACCCAACTGTTGATTGGCTACTTCCCACGTCATGACACTAAATCACTGACTTCAGATATTAACCTTTTGCTTACTGAATACAACTTTTGCAGTGAGCTCACATCCACCATTAAGTCAGACAGAACTTGCATTTGATGGGATAACTGTTGTGGAAAGAAACAGATTATCATATAGACTTTTTCTGTGATATTGGGAAAAGTATTGAAATTTCTGATTTACATTTTTAATAAAAACAGCTGGGTTTGAAAATGATTTTCACATATATAATCTGTAATGTAGCACAATTTTCATTCTCCTGCTCTGCAGTTGATATAAAGGTCTAAAGGTAGATTTGATACCTCTGTAAAAATAGTCTGGCTGGTCCATATTCTTCAACTGCATGAAACTTATTCATGTACATTTTTTAGAAGAAAACATCTCTTTTCAGGAGATGTTGATGTTTTTAAATAGATGAGGACTATTTTTCTGGATGTGCTTTGCATTGATGAGGTTTTCTGTTGGGAGATTGGGCTTTTGAAGATGTGCTTCATGTATTTAAGTCAGATAAAATGATACCTGTTAGAGCAAAAAACCCTTTCCCTTTCTTATGTTTCTCCTTTATAAGTATAGGTTTATAAATAAGTCTTCAGAATATTTTTATTGTTGCTTGTTGTTATGATACATCGTCTATCTTTTGCTAATTGTGCATTCTTTTCTTGCTTTTAATTATACTGTGGAGCAAATATTTTGCTGTTTAAAAAATAACATGGCACAATTTTATCATTTCTGATTTAATAATGAAAATACCCTTGAAGACCCCATCACTTTTCTTCCCTTAGGTGCAGAGATTATTGGTATCTTTTCTCTCTGGTGCTGGTGGTGGAGCTGAGCAAACTAAAGATGAGTGAAGGAGAAGCACTGGCTTTCAGCAGGCTTGAGGCTGTGTGTAGAGGTAGCAGAGCAGGATCTCTTGGATCAGGGTCTCTGGGTTTGCCACAATATGAGGGAAACGTGTCAGGAGAAACAGGGCTGGCAGGTAAAGGGAGGAGAAGTGCTGCACATGTCTTTTCATACTGGATTTGAAGGCAACTTTTCCTCCTTTGGGTAATGTCTTCTTCTTTGAAATAGGAAATTGGTTAAACAAAATAAGGGGGAGAGGGGGAAGTGTCTTGAGCTCTCTCCACGCTCTGTTCAGATGTGTGTGTGTTTTCCATGGAGTTATCCAGAAAGCATCTGTGTGGAAAAGGAAGTTCTTGTTAAGCTGAAAGTTCTGCTAGACTTGGGAGCCATTTGTACCTTGCTCTGGTGCTTCCCCTGTGCACCTGCTGTGGGTGGAATTTAGTCCTGTCCATTTGCTTCCATTTAGGATTTGCCCTCCCTGGAGATCAGTATTTAGTGCTAGGGCAGCTTTTGAATAAGGATCATTTATTCCTATAGAAATAAGAGGACTTAACAGCAATGTATAATCAATATGCAAAAGCCTACTAAGATAATTTGTATTCAAATGTGAACAACATTAATTCTAAACAGTCTTAAACCCTTATTTTGTCCAGTGATTGCTGGACATCTAGGTGAAGAAGGCTCTTCTAACTTATTAGTTTATTATCAATGCTATTGCCAACACTTAAACTCTTCAATTAGGTAACCCAGATACCTATTATTCTATTAGGGCTTGCTGCTCTCTGATTGAAGTCCATACTGAAACACTTCTTGCCTTAGCACAGGTGCCCCAACCTTCAATGAGCAGGTGTATGTGGAGTTTGGCAAGTGTACAAGGAGAATGTAAATAATAATTACGAATTATAATTTAGCATTTTGTAAGATGCTTGCATGCCTGTCTTATAACTGTGTGGTATGAAGACACCTATAAAAGGTATAAATGAACTTGTCTTTGAGAAAGTGATATGACAAAAATAAGAATATTTTAGAATGAGCACATCTTTTTATTATGTTCAATACTTTTTTTCCCTTGGTTTGCATGTTTAATTTTTCTCAGGAAGGCCATATGTTAACAGAAGTTTCTGTAGCCTATAGGAATTCCTTAGTTTGTGGGGAGGATTGTATGTACCTTCAGCTGTGAATAATTTGTGGATATAATTTGTTTCCTGAACCCTCTTTCAGCTTTTATAAACAAGATATTCACATACACATAAGGACTGTCAGTTTAAGCTGTTCAGTGGCAAACCTTACTGGTAGAGAGCTATGAATCCTCCTGTACTGCTTCAGTTGATCTCACACTGAGCAGTTCTGGAGTAGCATTTGATCCTGACTTAGTGTGGAAGCAGTGGTGTTGAAATGTGTTTGGTTGTTTGGCTAAAGCTAGATGTCAGGTGCTAAAGCATTTCTGTGCTGAACAGGGTCTTCTGCAGTTAGAAAAAGTCAAAATAGTGAAAAATCCTGGTCACAATTCATTTCATTTATGAGTTAGGTGTTAGTGTTTTGAAAACCTGCAATAAGCCATATTACCTTCTTGTTTTTAA
The DNA here is from genome assembly GCA_013398075.1 of Notiomystis cincta. Classification (NCBI taxonomy): domain Eukaryota; kingdom Metazoa; phylum Chordata; class Aves; order Passeriformes; family Notiomystidae; genus Notiomystis; species Notiomystis cincta. The sequence continues at coordinate 420,480 of VZRX01003278.1, read as the reverse complement.
ATCTTTTTTTTTTTTTTTTTTTTTTTGTCCCCTCCAATAATCTGCGAC
>VZRX01003278.1:387684-420382 GCA_013398075.1 Notiomystis cincta | reverse complement strand
ATTTTTCCTTCTTGTTTTTAAATTTTTTTTTTTTTTTTTTTCTATGTTGCTCCCATCAATAATCTGCGATTTCAAAAATCATGTGTGGTCTTGTAATTGTTTTTTAAATTGGCTGGAATAGTAGTTCCTTTAAAAATGTGGTTCAAAGGAAGAGTTGCTTTTCATACTTTAGAATAGCTGTGGTCTTGAATTACATTTAGAAAAAGATGTATTAAATATAAACAAATACAGTGTTCATGTAAACGTTAATTAAGCTCACATCACAGAACTGTGCTTTTTTGTGAAGAGCAGGAAAATTCTTCTCATTTTCTTGTTCTTTCCACCAAGGCTTGTCTGGCACCATTCCAGCACCACCTTCCCACAGCAGGACTTCTTCAGGCACCCCAGGGGATGGGGCTGCTCCCTCTGCCCATGATCTCTCCTGGCTCTGGAGCTGCTGATGCTGGGTCTCTGAAGCAGGTCCTGCCAGGGTGGCCTGGCTGAGCCCTTCCCAGCTGCAGATGAGGAAGTGTGGTAGACAGGGGACTTCTGAGGAGTTTTACACCACCACATATGGGTGATGAAGACAGAAAATTCATGTAGGGGGTGGCCAGGACAGGCAGGAGCTGGAGTTCCACTGCTCTCTCCTGTGTTGGAGCTGGAGCATACAGGGGCTGCAGACCATGGGAGCTCCAACTTGGAGGCCCATCTAAGGAAGAGGCAGGTGAAAAAAGAAGGATTGAAGGTTTTGATTGTGTCCCAGGATAATGCTGTCCTCTATGCATGCAGACCAGAGCAGCCCACAGCCATTTAAAATAGCTCTTACACTCTCACAGGTTGTTCTGTTGAACTAATATTTGCTGTTTTAATTTTCTTTGCAGACCTTGATATCAAAGTCACTGCTCTTTCCCTTCTCATTGGAACTCCTGGTAAAATAAGAGATCTGTACCAATTATTGAAGAATTAAGCCTAAGAGAATGAAAAATTAACATGCTAAATATCATAAGTAATGATATAAACAAGGTGCTATGTCATTCTGCCTGCCAAAGACTGAGCCCTCTTTTGTCCAAAACCAGATTATGTCTTCATCTCTCTAATGGCACTCTTTGAAAATTCATATTGGAAGCCAGGACCTTATTTGTGATGCTGCTTCTCCTTTGAGGCTGATATTGAAGTACAGGCACAGTATAAAACTTCAGAAAGAAGGCAAATATCAGATAGTTTTAGCCCAGGATTAGCAGCTAGGACTCTTGAGTGTCATCTGAACATTGATTATTTGTCAGATAATGCAATTACATTTAATGGAGGGCACTGCTCAGGAGTTACACAGTTTAAGTAGCACGTTTGGGTTTTATGCACTGCACCGTGTTCGCAGTCACGGCGGAAACAGGAGTGACATTTGACACTCGCTTGTGGTGGTTCTTCTCCCAAGCAGCTGCACGGCACAACACTGGAAAAACCCACAGAATGCCTGTCCTGCTCTCCTTGCTCCCAAGCCTTGTTTGTGCTGTCCCTGGGAGCCGTGTTGGAGGATGGTGTCACACGTTGTGCGCCTGTCAGAGAGCTGACACGCTCGCTACTGACGGCGACATGTCACTTACATGAAACCATGCAGGCTACTGCAGCTTGGGGCACAGCAGAGGGTGTGCAGCGACTGCAGTCTGTTCTCAGCTGGGAGGCAGACCCACCGAGAGGCACCAGAGTCTGGGTGAACCCCCAGATCTCAGGGTTTCTGCACTCCTGTGAAAAGAAGAACAAAATGATGTGCCTAAGACAGTTTGAAATAAAACAGAGAAGAATCCTGTCTCTGTCCTCACATGAACCCTGATAGTTACAGGGAGGACTCGACCATCTCCTTGTTGCAGTGCATTAGGAGTGATTAAGTAAAATTCTTGCTTCTGTTTTCCTTATTGGCCTTATAGTCTAAGAATAAATCTTGACTCCATTGAATAATGGGGACTTTTACCACTCAGTTCACTGGAACCAAGATTTTTTCTTCAAAATAATTGTTAGCTTTACTCCTCCCATGGACAAGGCACCGATTTGTGTTCCTGAGTCATTCCAGGGATCCTGAGAAAATTCTCCCTACTCAAAAAGCCTAAGGCTGGTAGGCTGACATGTGGTTTTCTTCAGTGGCAACACCTGTGATCTCCTCTGACCCAGAAAAATGCCCCTGAATTCCAGGTGATCAGGCAAGCCCTAGGACATCCTCTAACGCTCTCCTAGGCAGACCTGCTGTCAGTTCTGGCTTGGCCATACCTGGGCTCGAGTAGAGTCCCTCAGGTTGTCACCTGCAGACAGAGGAGCTCCTGACTCTTCCCAGTAGTGGTCAGAGAAGCCCTACTGACTAAAGGCTCTGTGTCACAGGGATAACCATAATGGAAATGCTCCATCACACAGAAATGAAAACATCATTAAGCATCTGAACCTGGTTTATTCATGACAAAGCAGTATTTAGCTTGAGCCTGTTTTGGACTTGGAGCATTGAAGGGGTAGCCTTGACTTCAGTGACACTGAAATCTCCAGAACTGCATTTGCATGTTCCATGCTGGAAGGGGCTTCTGAAACTGTGCCTCAGTTTCCATAGCCAAGAGTTAAGGTGATCCAAGAATAGCTGCCTTAGATGGGGAATTTACACCCTTTATCTGAACTTCTCCTTTTATTTAAACAAACACACCCAAACCCTGAGGAGTTCAGTTAAGGCTGAGATTCCAAAACTGTCCTAAAAATTTCAGCTAGAAATATGCAGAGGGTTCCAGCTGGTAACTGTGTTTTGAATCTGAGCAGTCCTAGTTTGACTGTGATTGGTTGTACAAGCAGAAGTAACAGATTTCAGTAGAAACCAGAGGGGAGAGATGGGAGTCCTAACACAGCTCCTCTCCTGCACGCCTCAGAAATCCCAGGCTCTGTCCCATCTGTACAGCTGAGAATTTGTTCTCTTTTAATGGGAAATTAAATAGCACAATCAAGTCAAAAAACTGAAGTCTACAAGAACCAGATGCGTATTTGTGTGTTTAAGTTCTTGGAGAATTTTGGTAAATACGTGTAGAGTTTTGAAATCCTGAGGATGTCCAGCAGTGGCAAAGCGTGTGGATGAACACTGCTGTGGCGCATGCAGATAATTCATATTTTCATAGGACTTGATAGTCAGCAAGGGAGTAATCTCAGACTTGGCTAATGAAAGTGGCTGCACCTGGTTGAGATCCTGCTGGAAGCTTTACTCTGTCAAAGATACTTATGTGTGGGTGCTTCCTACTTTATCAACCTCACCCCTTCCTTGTGCCCTTAGGCTTCGTTGTGCTAAGGAACTGAAACACTTGAGATCATTGCTGTTTTGGCAAAAGCTGGCTCTGCATAAATGTGAATGTCTCTGAAGGCTGCTCTTGCATGCAAAGTTATTTGGTTGTTTGAAAATGGTTTTTAATCTGATAGCTGAATCACTGCCTTTGTAAGCTGTAGCTTAAGTTCTGTACAGGTTTTATAGATAACAGCGTGGCTTTACATTTTTCTTCTCAGCTCTGCCTAAATTTGGCTGGTGGCTTCCATATCGACAGATAAGTTGGATGTTGATTTCATGAAAGTTGCCCCTTGGTGCAAAGATTCTAAAATCAGTGTGACCTGATGGAACACCAAGCATTGTGCACAAATGAAAATGTGCTGTCCTCAGCTGTCAGTGCAGTTTGCAGAGAAATGAGCACATGACAGCAATTTGAATGTTGAACCTTCTTTAATTCAACACATCATTTGGTTTCAAAATAGTTAAGTAAATTGTATTTAAATAATTGTAAACATTCCAAATAGTCATCCAAAACAAATTGTACTTTGCATAATCGTAACTTAGGAACAAAATATTGCAATATAAACCAAGGAAGAGTGAGAAAAAAAAAGGTAAACAAAGAAAGTACATTTAAATTTGTTCACATACTTGGAAGATATTTGACAAATTTTTTTGTGGTTATTTAAGGTACTGTGCAAAATTTCAGACTAGTGTGGGTTAAAAATACTTAATATCTTTTTATTGCTCCTTCCCTTTGAATATTTATTTTTTGAAACTTGAAAGCTGTGTGCGGTATGACTTTTGCAGTGCAAAAGGCTTTTCATTCCATAAAGTGCCTAGAAATTCGTTATGTGATCAGTTATATAAATAGGCTTATTGTTTAGAATGTGTCTAAAATGAAGCCTGTCCTTTAGCCATTTTTTCCCCCTTATTAAAATTTTAAAAACACATATTTCAAAACCAAACAAACCAATTCCAAAGGGTTTAATTTTCTTCTGTTTCTCCCAAATTGTACAGTGTGTTCTAACAATTTAGGCTCCAGTTTGGCTAGTGGGGAGTCTTTCATTAGGAAAGCATGCTGTAGCAAAACATGTATTTTTTGTTAAGAAATAGTGAATGATATAGTAATTGTAAAGGACATCTACAGCATAATGACAGTTATGTGTTTTTCAAAGGAAAATGCAAACAATAGGTAGAAGAAAGTAAAATCAATAAAAGGACATTGTATGAATATATCTGGTCCATTAGTTACAGGGAAATCTATTCTGTTCAATCTGAAATCACATTCAGCTTATGAGGTGGATAAATAAAATTGTTAGGTCCCAGTTATGTAGTCCTTTCTCCTTTTGAGCTTAATGGCAACTTCGGATGAAATGGGACATCAGGATTAAGGCCTGAATTAATCATTGTGCAGCACGATTTTCATCACCCTCACTTCCAGATAGGTTATTTCCACCGAGTAAAATCATTGACGACTGTTTTCATTGTATGCTTCCCTACAGTTCCTGTGTTACAGAGGGGGGGAAAAAAGTCAGGAGTAGAGCATTCTTCAGCTATGAAAGGAAAGTGCATGTGCAGCTGTTAAGTTTTGTACCTGAAGGAGTCTGCTGGAAGTTTGTTTATTTCACTTCAGTCTGTCCTTCCTCCTCTTAAAACTCTTGTGGAGTTTGGATAGAAAGGTATCGTGAGAGGTTGCAGGTCTGCTGTTCCCCCAAAATTTACTAGGGACAACTGATTTCCTCCCTAGGATTTCTGATCCCTGTGTGCCAATTGTTGGCTGATTAAGGTCAATGGTAGCACTTATTCAGTACTTTTATCGACTTGGATCATGTGATAGAAGTGATTGATTTAAGCACAGGATTGCTAATTTTCTATTGTAGCCATTTCTTCTATAGAGGCAGATTTTACATTACCAGGAGTTATTTATTCTGTATTTAAAAGCAATTCATTTTTCCCCTTACAGGTAGGAGTGCCATTGCATACGTTCAGAATTACATATTTCACTTGTGGGAGATGTTTTTGCCAATGTCGGATGTACCCTTTGTTTCCAGAGATCTTTGGATAGGCTGGGATTTCGAATAGCAGATAATAACATGCAGTGTGTATTATTGATGTTGTCTTAATTGTCTTATTGACAACTCACTTGCACTTGAAGAGGCATGCTAATATCAGACATTTTATGAGATTGCATATATTTTCATGACTGGAAGCCGTAGCTACAAAATGATTTTAAAAGCACGCAAGTATTACTCATTAAAACGTGTAGAATTTTTGAAATGCATTTTTGGGTCCACATTCTGCATCATCACTGTTTGGTTTTGTTAATCCAGTCTCTCTCACCCTTAATTTTCCTTTACTAGTCCCTAATTAAGCTACTCATCGATATTTAGCGTGGAATTGGCTCCAAAGAAAAGTGCCATGCACCACTACCATTACCTGAAAAAAAAGAGCTCATAGGAATAGCAAATTATATGCCTGCAAGATACAAGAAGATGGTCATATAAAGGGAAAATACAAGCTATTTTCTTCTCCAGTGGCAAGGAGGGGGTGTTAAAGAGAGCATACATTGCATGCAGCTTCAAATTATAAAAATCTAGTTATGAATATACTAATTGTGGCTACTAATTCACTTCTGGTGAAGTAGGTTCATTAAGATGTTGGAATAGTTTAGTTACTGTTGGGCTCTTCTAAAACCCTGTGAATTAACTTGTGACGTTTTTAAAATTTAAAATCAATAAAAATAGAGCTACAGTATGTATCAGCATGAGCTGACAGATGTAGACAAGTATTAAGGAAAATCTCTTGCTGAGAATGATTGTAGCCTGAAGTATTCTATATATGAATGATCCAAGCATATTTTAGATTTCTCCTTTAGAAAACCTCCAGTTTGGATGTCTGGGTCTGTCAGGGTGAAAGGACCAGTTGCTGACATTACTTCTGGCAGCAGAGTCTCCTGGGTGCTGGTTTCTCTTGCTGCTCCTGAGGACTCCATCAGGGGCTGTTTATTTCCAGTCCTGTTTGACTCCTGAACCCCTGGACTCTGTATTGCTGTGAAAGGTGCACAGGCAGAGTTTAGTGTAAACTCTGCACAGCCTTTCCACCCAGTGCTTTTCTAACTCATGTTGTTGTAGTGGATTTGCTCTAGAATAGTCAAAGGAAGATGGTTTTCAGGTTGGCTTTCTCCTCCTCTTAGTGTAAAAGTCTTTTGTCTTGGAGAAACTTGGGTTTCTGCTGAGCTCTATTCACTGATACCTTGCCATTTTGCCTTCAGATTTTTTTTCCTGAGATGCTGAAGTGATTATGAAGAACTACAAAAGAATTCTGCAAAATACTTTTAAAAATTGGCAGTTGTTTGCACCTATCTTCTAGCTCCCTTCAGCATGTATTGCATTACTTTTGCAATTAAGCTTTTTCATGCATCTTGAGGCCAAAGGACTTGGAATTCTCTTTTTTAAATGGGCCTCTGTGATCAGGTGTTTCATTAAGGATCTTAGTGACCTTCTAAGTTTTTGCCACATTTATACCACTTCAGTTTCACCTCAATAAATCAGCTGAAGGTCTAACTCTTGGTATTTCTGTAAGTGGGCAAATGAAGAAATTTTATATCATATGTAAATTTATAGCGTTGAATTGTTTTTATATGCTGGAGTGCCCTTTTAGATAAATAATATAGATTCTGGGGCAAATTCTGTCTGGTGGAATTGAAAACTGATAAAATCTGACTTTGAAGTATCTGAATCCAAAGGTTTCATCATTGATCTCTAGGTTCTTGTACCATGTTTTCTTTCCACCCATCCTCCTATTTTTTTTTTTTTTCTGAGAGCAAAAGGAGATGTTGCAGGGGGGAACAGGGAATCACAAAGTTTCCCTGTAAACTTTAGTTGCAGTTCTGGGTGCACAGCATCCACAGAAGTAGTTTCCAGTAGGCACTGGGGATGAACAGCTCAGAAGTGACCTCTGCCTACTGCTACCCTGCACTGAGAGTGTGTGGATTGTCCCTGTCTGAGGATCTTGATCTATTTTAGAAATCAAGCACAAGTAGTGTATGCCTGGAGCAAAAGGTGTCCATCTGTGAAATATGAGCTTGAATGACCATAATATCAGGAGAAAAATGGATGACACCTGAAAATTAAATTTGTTGATAAAGCACTGGACAGAACTTCATTCCTAATTCTTTTCCTGACTTTGTGTGACCTTGAGTAATTCATTGGGAGGTGATTTTTACAGGTGCTGGAGACCTCTTGCTATGAATGAGTCTTGGGGTTGCAGCTGGGGCACTTATCACCTCTGAAGCTCAGTGCTTTGCATATGTGTCTGCCAAGTGGGTAAAAGGATTTTTGCAGCCTTTAAGAAATATTATGATCTTATTGATGAAAAGTATATGAGTATGCTTTTGTTTTAATAATTTGCTTGGAAAAATGAAGAGGATCTGGGCTGTCTGAATAAGTGTAGATGGAGGAAAGTCTTGTATGTTTTCAGGGTGGTAACTTTGGCTGGTGTGAAAGAAATGCCCTTGCAGATGGCCAGTGGCCCACCTTGCCTGGTGCTGGCAGTGAGAGGTGCTGGTTAGGGAGCCCAAGTGAGCCCAGATGCTTTAGGTGGTCCATTTTCCTCACAAAATCCTGGTACCCACTGTCACTGTGGTGATGTGGTGTAGGAGGGTACATCCTAATCCTCACAATGCTCACCTGCAGACTACAAATCTGTCCAGTTTGCAGTTTGTGTGTTCCCCACCTTCTGTGGCAGCAGGGTTCCAAGCTAACTGAAGTCTGTGAAAAGAAGTATTTTGATCTTTCCTGTGGAACAGCCACTCTACCTCCTTTATCATTTTATTTGACCTTTCTGATACCTCTGACTGCTACATTCTTTCAAAGGACAAGGCCAGAGTGGCCCACAATATGCTGGCTGTGGGTGCACCAAGGCTTCCTGCTGTGGCAGAAGGGTGCTGTCCATCGTGTTCTTGATGCCCTTCTAAACGAGTGACTAAGGCTGTGTTTACTCTGTGGGAGTTACTGAACAATGATTCCAGAGGACTGTCAATTGCAAGATCTCTTTCTGTGCTTACATGCCATTTCCAAATTCAGTGTTGTTGTATGTGGCTGTTTAGATTGCTTTCCCCAGATGTTAAACCATTTTTATGTGTTGATACTCATCTGCCACATATTTGCTCACTTGCTCTGGCTGGGCTGAAGCACAGATTCCTCACCCCAAGTTTACCCTCCAGCCACATCCATGGAACAGAATGGCTCAGCCAGTGATTGTTCCTAAACCAAAGGAGCTTTTCTTGATGCTTTGGAAAGTTGTTTGAGTTTCAACCATGGGTGTCACAGAAGCTGTGAAGCAGTTTCATCTTTGATGCTATTCCCCAGAGGAGTTTCATATCTGCATTTGACAGTTTTGCTGTTGAAAATACTCCTGGTCTCTGGTTAAAAATCATGATTTTGGAAAAGCTTGCAGCAAGAGGGAAAGCTTAACTCTTCACCTGTAGAAATTAGCCATAGAAAGCAACTTTCCAGTTGGTTGTATTTCTAGAGAGAAACACTTGAGGTTTCCCATGAGGATGGTTTGATGGAGGAGTTCCCTGGTGAAATGATTCAGCCAAGAGGTCAGTTTTGAACTGCTGTAATATTTTTTTTCTTACTTATTTTTAGAAAATAGAAGTGAAAACAGAAATGCAATGTCATGGTGTCACTGAATGCCATAATCAGATTGAGTGGTCTTTGTTTGTCTCTTAACTCTGATTCCCTCTCAGCAACTATTTGATTCACAATCAGGTGCACACTGAAGCAGTTGTTCCAGTTAAAGAGTTTGTGTTGTTTGCATGGGATTGAAAAAGTCTCAGATGGAGACAGCTGCTGGGAAAGTCTTGTAGGAGAGAACATCAGGCAGTTGGATACTTGCTAGAAGAGTGAATTTTGATACTTCTCTGTTTGAATGTGGTTAATTTTGCACTTTATAGCCTCTGTCATTGGCAAAAGAGCTCACTTGCAGTATTTCCCATGCTAGGAGATGGTGAGAGGGTAGAGTCAATGCTACCTGCCAGGACCAGTGGAGCACAACATGCTCTAGTTACACCACCTTCTATTTGTGAATTGTTACCTTGGTTGACATGGATAATAGAACCAGCACCTTCCAGCACTGAAACCTTTAATGTCTGTAACTCAAGTAAAAAAGTGCTCTGGTTATAGTTATTACATCTAGGAGACTTTAAGGTGATACAATTTATGCCTTTGAAAACAATTTTCTGATTCCTTTGTGCTGCAGAAGTAGCTCAAAGAAATAAAAGCATAGATTTAAGATAAATCAAATTAAATGTTTATGATGATCTATAACTTCTCTATTGTTTGCAAGACCAGTCCACAGGAATCATTTCTATTCTATCTTGTAAAATGGAACACCTAGTCCAGTTCCTTTCACTGCATTCCTATGATGTGTTATCTGGTTCTGGTTAATGTTTGTTGAAATTTTAGATACAAAAAATTATTGTGAAAACAGGTAAAAAGAAATAGGTGACTTTAAAAAAATTGCTGTGGAGTCAAAGAGATGTTTTAGTTGCTCCCTTTTTTGTTGTTTATCCAAACAAGTTATGTCAAGATGACCTTTTCTTCCCCAGACTAGGACATCTGGGCCTGTAGTTAAGAGTAAGACTGTTGGTGGAGGAGTCTCTCCTTACCTTAACTGAACTCTTGTAGCATCCACAAAACTATCAGCAGTCCTCTGGCACTTTTGCCAGTAGGTTGGACCATGTGGTGAGGAGAGTTTTATGTTTGAAAGAGTGCTGACATTTGATTTTTCTGGTAATGCCTTTATTGCTATCTAAAGGAAAACTGTGGCTACCAAATTTTTGAATCAGCTGCTCTGACACAGTGGAAAAGAAGGACCTTGGTTCCAGAACTGTGCTTGCATCACTAGATGGCTGAAAAAACCAATTGACTGGCTGAGTTAAAGATAGCTTATCATTCTTATCATTGCATATCCTGCTGCCTTCTGGGCTTTGGTAGCACTCCAGAGAGCTGACTTCATCTCCACAGAGGGATCAGGGCTGAAAACTCAAGAAAGTCAGAAATTTTAGAGTTCATTTACAGGAGTGAAACAGTGAGAAAGGTTGGGAAGATGGCAAGAGTGACTCTTTAGGGTTAGGGAAGAAGAGGGCATGCTGCTGTGAGGTTGTGATGTTTGGCTACCACAGAGGTTGTTCAGTTCAGCCTCCATTTGAGAAATCAAAGTTCCCTGCTCTGTGGAACATTCATGTCATAATTAAGTGTCAGACTGTGACCTTTAGTATTCTAAAAAAGGAAAAATTGTTACCTTAAGGAATTTCCCATACCTTGAACCAGAACAGAATTCATGTCGATGTTCTGGAATTATCTGGGTCCTTGGAGACAGAGAACTTCCTCAAAATTTAGTGCTCAGGGAATCTGCTTCTTTAGCAGCTCTAGAGGTTGTTTCTATGGTTAGACAAATTGGTGACCTTTTGGAGAGCATCGTGTTATCAAACAGACCAATCAACTCTTCAGAAAATGTATAAGATTCATCTTCATTTAAGTATCTAAGTGTAGAATGAAATTGAATGTGTGTCTAATACATAGATTTTGCATTGCATTTGCCAAAGACATAATTTATTTGGTGTGTCTGATTCTTGGAAAAATAATCCTCAGAGACATAGGACTTGATTTCCTGAGCACAGCTATTGTTGCACTTTGTAATGAAAAATAAGTGCTTGGCCCTTCTGGGAATCAAAATGTGGATGATTCAAAATTAGCCTCCAAAATTTTGAGCATTCTAATATGAATGGTTAAAATGTTAAAACTGACACTATCCAGAGCAGAAAGCAAGGGTCCCTAGTGTTAAAATGCATACAGAGGGACTAACATGCACACGTACCACACACAAAATTAATATAAGAGATTAATATTCAGCTGTGATAAAACTGGAAAATATGCAGTGTGGAAAGTAGGGGAGCATGTCTTCAAAGGTTGGTTAGTGCTTAAGGTGACAGAAAATTAATGCACGTGAATGACAGTTGTTCCTGAGAGAGTCATCAGATGCAACTGTGAAAAGTCTCCTTTCCTTGAATCCCACTTCAGTTGAGAGAGTCGTTATAAATGTTTGATAGAACAAGATGGACAATTGCCCCAGGTAGGGCTGAGGCTTGACCTCTGCCACGAATGGTTGCAAGAAGCTGTTTTCCACAGCGCCTGTTCCATTTAATTTCTTTGCAGGATGACACTGGAATGGCTAAATCTCCAGTTCCTTTGTCTTGCAGCCCTTTTGCTCCATTGGTAGATCTAGGGAGATTAGGGATGCAGGACACAACATCACTATGTACAAAGTTTGTATCAAATAATAGGATTCAATTTTCTGCCAAGTTGGGGTTTAACCTCTCCTAGATCCTGAGTTGTGCATAATTAATGTATTTTCAATATCTTTCAGCATTTGACTTTCAGAATTCTCTCCCAGAATTAATCTTAAAGATGTTTCAGTATTCTGCCTTCAGGAAGACAACTTGCTTTTAGCTCATGCCATAATTTTTGGTTTCAGTTTTTGGATGTCATGTATCACTCTGATTAAATGTCTCTTTCTTGCAGAAGGCTATTCTCACAGGAAAAAAATCAAGCTATTATCTAACAAATGTGTGGCAGTTAGTGCTAGCATGGGCTAGTATATTTTTAATGGCAGCAATCTCTTCCATTTTGTTGCGTGTGAACAAAACCTCTTGCCTGCTTTATATCATCAAAGAGCTTGACCAGATTTGGTGGTTTTAGGTTGGGTAACATCATGATGGACGAGTTGACAGTTCATTAAACCAAAGATTTTTTCCATCCACAATAGTCTGTCTTCTGTGTATTTACTATTATTAAAGCCTGCACAATAGCATCTGTAAATAAGACATGCCTTCCCTCTCCACCAGTGTTGACTACTGATGGTGGATGCCTACTAACAGAAATAAAGCTAGGGCCCTGCTGAGCTAACTTTTAATTCAACAACACAGTGTGTATAAGTACACTGGTGCCATTGTGAAAGAATGGCTTTCTTCCATTAAAGCAACATTACTGTCCCTGATACCCCTGCCTGGCAAATACACTGAGGGTCAAACCAGTTTTGTCTGTATTTGCAGCAGTTCAGGACCCAAGTTGGTCGTGAGTAGCAGGTATGACCTGTGCAGTTTTACATGCAGTAGCTAGCTTCCCAGCTTGTTGAGCCCCTGTGATGTTTGGGATGTGCATTCTTTGAAGATTACTTCTAAAGAAAGGCATCCAAATCCTTAATTCGAGATTCTGTCTATTCCTGTGGTGTTTACATTCCAGTATGGCAGAAGATCACTGAAAAAAGAAAAGATGAAAATGCACTTAAAAAAGAGTTTCTCAAAACAGGTCTCTTTCAAAGCGTCGCAGTCCTCCACCTCCTACCCTCTTGTAAAGACTGGGATTAACGTTTTGTGCAGGAAAAAATATACATTAGTAGGGAACTTTGCAGTTTGCTCTTGCTACAGAGCCATCCATGGTGAAGCCCTGGGCAGCGTGTGAGCGAGAGCCCTTCCACTGCTGGAGCTAGGACATTTTTTATTAACACAGCTGCAAAGTTACTTGCTTCTGGTTTTTTTTTTTTTTTTTCCTCTGTGTTATCTTGGTGCTATTGTTTTTACTTGCTACTTAAAAACTACAGCCTCATCATCTTCCACAGTGCTTGCTTGCTTTTTTATTTTTTTCCAGTTCCGACTGTATAATAAAAGGATCAAATATTTAAAATTGCTCGCATGTTACTTTATTAAATGCATTTGTAGGAGAATGGGAATAGTTACTGTGTGGCTTTCTTGTAGCATTGAAGCTTCCAATTGTTTAGTTTTGAATTCACTCTACTTAAAATATGCAGCATATTTTTTTATTTATTTTGTGTGAATATGGCGTTCATTAAAGGGCCTAATAACAAAGGCTAAAGCTTGGCACGGGGTGCCTGTTATGCAAGCTTTCCCACACGCAGCTCTGGCAGTACCCCTCAATTCTGACCTGCAATAATACCCTTGCTATTCTAGTCCTGGGCCTTGCCTGAGCAGCGGCTGCAAACTGTGTCAAATCATGTGTGAGAGATTTTTGTGATATAGACAAACGAGACCTTTAGACTTGTTTTTATTTCTGACCTTACAGTAAGTCATAGGCGTTTTTAAAAACAATTGCAGCAAGTAATTTCGTAATAAACCAGGAGCAATGGCTGTAACAGGAGTGGTAGAAAGAAATTGATGAACAATTTCAAGATAGACCAAACCCTTGTGTTTGTGTGGGGAGGTAATGATTTAGAAAATCTCTATGCTGGTGCAAGTATTGTTAACTTTAAGAAATTTTTAATACACCTCTGCTGTGAATGGCATTCTCACTCTTTCTGTGTTTCCAGCAGGTATTTAAAAGATACAGAAGGATATTTTTTTTTTCAGTTTATAATTTATCTTAATAAAGATGGCATCAGACATTCAGCCATCATTGTGGTATAACAGCAGGAGTGAAAGGATCAATTCCTTGAAAGGATTTATGCCCCTGGAATTAGAAGCTTGTTTTTTTTTTGGGGATGTTAATAATTTAAGGGAACTTTAGTAACTAGAGAATGATCAGCAACATGTGGTATGTAAACTCTGATGGAGAGTGAGCTCTAAATGCAGACAATGCAAATAAGCATTCCAGCAAGCAAAAGAGATTCACCTACACATATGCAAATACTAAATCCCTGCAAAACATTAATTTTAAGATTAAAAATAGCCTTTCTCCTGCCCGAGCACCTATGTAACGCTGCTTCTGTCCTTTAAAAAACAGTTTTATGAAGGAGCAGTTGAGCCAAAATTGAAAAAAGGGGGCATGTAGCCTTTCAGGCTACGATGATTAGTATTAAGATGAGTTGCACTTTAGCTAGGCTGAAACTTGTTCGTAACAGAATGTTAAATACTTACTGAAAAGAAAGATTATGTCTATCTAGTTACACCATTCCTTGATATATGCACCATGTCAGAGTGCCATTGTCTCCTGGGTAAAGACTGAGAGTTCAAATACCCACTATCTCTCCCCTGGTGCTCCAAATGCTCTGCTTTGAAGTTTTTATAATCCATCTGTCATCTTCTAGCAGGGAGGGCACATGTTCTGTACCACTCAATTATAGAATTCTCTTTCGCCAGCTACAATGAGACAGGAAAGAATGTTATGGGTGGTTGAGAGAAACTGTCAGATATACTAAATTCCTGGGATTCATATGGATGATGTTATTCCAGTGTAGGAACACAGCATGTGTTATTGTTAAAATGTATTAAGGATACATCTTGTATTGTACCGTTTAAGCATTTTGATATTTGCATAGTTTTGTTACTATTTGATTTTCATTTAAAATGCTGAAGCAGCCAAACAGTCTGAGGTTTGATCATTTAATTTGTTTTGGGTGGCAAAAAGTGACCAAATATGCATATATTTTGGAATATCAGAAATTATCATTATTTCTATTACAACGGTGAAATGGAAAAATCGTATTTTTTTTTGTGTAAGTGCTGTGGAACAGTGGAAGTGTTTATAGACCAGTAATATTTGCCATACCAATTGTTTGTATTATGATATGAACTGAAGGCCTGAAAATTATATGTGCTACCATCTGGTGAAAACAGGAGTAGCATTTCATTATGTGGTACGTATAAACAATAGCAGCAGTGTATTCTGAAACTATAGTTAATATTTTGCTTAAAGAAATCTACCTTATAGGGACCTAGCATGCTTGATAGCACTCTGGCTTTTCATGTGCTTCATCCCTGGGGTGATTTAATTTGTTGTCTTATGTGAAATGAGTTTGATGAGCTCAGCTAAGTCTCTCGTGGATATTAATTCATGGTGTAAGAGATCCCACATAGTTTTGCAGAGGCTGGCATAATTTAAAATTGTGTGGTTTGCTCAGAACAGGGTCAGTATGTGTTATAACAATTTATTGGAATACGTAGATTTTCAGTGCAGATTTATGGTACCAGTTCTTGCAAATGGTTTTGTTTTTTTCTTTTTCTTTTTTTTTTTTATTTTTAAATAAATGTATAGTCTGGCATGAGTCAAGCAGCCCCCTTCAAATTCAGTTTCAAATATGCTCCTTCATGGGATCCCTTTAAGGCTCCTGAAGTGGACCAGAGGCTGTAGGAGCCTCCAGATGGTGCAGACCCCTTCGTAAGCTGAAATCAAACTCCCACAAACGTGTTCTGAGCAGTCAGCAAGACAACCTCTTGCTCAGACCGTATCTGCAGTATAAATACATCCTCCTGTTCCAAACAAACAGGAATCCTGCCATATCTGAAATCTGGCAACTGCTTTCAAATAAAATTTACTGTCGTGGCTTGCTATTTTGCAGCCTGTCCCTAACTGTTGGGTCCTCCAGGATGAAGGGAGGGCTGGGGCACTGGAAGGGGAATGTCCCTTTTAGTTTGAGGAGGTGAAGGGATTGCCCAGTGGCTGAATTCTGGTAAACTGATCCCAAATGGGTTTGGGTGAGGAACAGAAGGCAGTATCCCTGTTTATCTGACCTGGGTTGGTTACAGTGAAAATGGAAACAAGTCTTAAAAAGGCTCCAATGCAGAAATGTAATAAATTGGAGAAAGTATGATCCAAAATAAGGTGGTCCATCCCTTTCACCCTGTGGGACCAGGACAGTAGTCAGAAGCAGTTTTTCTTGCATCTGCCCATTTGGAGCTGGCTGATGTTGCTGTCTTACTCTTCTGCAGCAGCTGCCACCACCAGTTCCTGATGCTGGTGATGGGGAAATGTGTAGGATTAGATCTCCTTAGGCAGAGCTCTCTTTGGCAGAGCTGCCCACAGGCATCCCACGGGGAGGTGGTGATGAATAAGGCTGTGAACTGCAGCACTTGGTGACAGAGCTGTGCTTTCCAGGGTGAAAATGTTCCATAAAGAGGATTTTGCTCCAGGATGGCCTGTGTGGGGTGAGCTGTGTGTGGACTGGTGGGGCTCAGCTCTCCTGACCCCTGCTCACCCGGCTCCGTGTGCGCTGAGTGAGCTGCAGCTTCAGGAGCCTTTGAGCTCCAGAACTGCCAGACTATTATTAATTTTTGTACTGGATCTTTCAGTCTTACTTGCCTATTGCTCCCATTAGCCATGAATTAGCTGAAACCCAAGCCTGACTGTCGATAATGCTGAGGCTGGACACTGAGCTCTCGGAGATGGGAGCCCACTTGTGTTTTTAATTGTATCTCCTACAAGGCGCCAGATATTTCCTCACTGTATTTATATAGCAGCCAATGCAAGTTTTGAGAAACATTTCCACTAACTGCAGATTTATATGCTTTACCTTTAGTACCTTTACCTAAACTATATATGTACAAGGAATTATTCCATTAATCCCATACTGTGATGCTTTATTCACATATAAGTAGCTTTTTTTTTTAAATTCGAAGTAGGAGGTTTAATGTTTTGTTTGCTCTGATATTTGTTTTGTTTTCTTCTCTTTGCCTAGTTCTTCCTGCTTATTGTTCATAATTTCTCATTAGCAGCTTTTTAAAAATTTCCTTCTCTTTCTTCTTACTTTCTCCTCTCTATCTTACAGGTATACACTAGCAGTAGAAGCCCCAGGTGGAAGATTATCAGTGAAGAACATAGTTTTTAGGTCCTAGCCAGAAACTTCATCACGTTGAGGGGAAATTAAAAAAAAAAGAGAAAGTGAAGATTGCAGCTTGCAGGACCTAGTGAAACCCTGAGAGTGTCAAAAGTATTTGAGTATTTGCATTTGCTCTCTGACTTTCACTGAGTCTCCTAACCTGCACTCTAAGCAAGGGCTTCCACTCTATTTTAAGCCTGCTGTATCACTGTTTTGTGTAAATGGCAATAAATGAAAGTAGCCACGCTGTTGTTGGTATGTTACAATGTCAGCAAATCTTGAATGACTATTTTGATGTAGACATCTCATATAAATTTCTATTTATTTAAGTCTAATTGTGGAAAAACAACCCCCCCAAACAAACAACAAACAAACAGACAAAAAACCCTCCAAAGTCCTCCCATTATTTTTAATACGCATAATAAACTATGATTGTAATAATTCTCTTTACCAGTACTGAGACAAATGTAAAAATATTCAGTGGAATTTTCTGAGTATAGCTATCTTAATCAACAGTGCAAAATTCTCTTTGCCCAAGCAATTAATTTTTTTGATGGGCATGTAAAATATGTGGGTTTTTTTTTTCAGTTTATACATCCTCCTCCTGGTAAATAATGCCAAATAGATTTAGTATCTGGACAGACAAATTTTTCATTATCATTTGGAAGCCTGATTTAAAATATATTACTTTGAGAAATACAACATTGAGATTTTAACCAACCATATTGTGCTACAGCTTATTGTTCTGTTGCAGGGATAATGTATTAATGTTTATTGAGTTCTTTATAAATTTATATACGTTATATATAGCCATAGTTTCCTTTGTGATCCTCTCTTTTATTAAGCTGGAAATTTATAAAGGTGAATTTAAAAACTTCTGGTCATTAGGTAGCATGCTGCAGTTTGGGAAATATTTTTTGTTTTGTTTTTAAGCTTAATGTTTTTTACTGTCCTTTCTGTATTTTCTCATGAGATTAAGGTCGTATTTTTTATGCATGTTGAAAAATATTCACTTATCAGTATGGGTGCAACTGTAAACAAGTGATAAAGTGACAACATTTACAACAGCAAAACTGACAGCATTTGCTTTAATTTTCTGCCATTTTTGTAATTATATCAATCAAGACCAAAACTAAAATGATATTTTAGCATGCTGTAAGAAATGAGGAATTCAGATCTTAAAAGACCATTACAATTAGCTTTGAAACATTCACCATTTTAACATAATTGTTTCATATAGCTTATACGTCTTCATTTACAGGCAAATATTCTGTTGATCTTTTATAAACAAAGTAGCACCCATCTGCTTCTTGAGACACTCCTGGCGCCTATTCATTGCAAAAATAATACATGTCCTAATGACTTCCACATATTTTGAAATCTCCCTTTTGAAATTGGTCTTGGCAGATTATTTGCAGGTACTTGAGTTGCATCTGTTTGCAATTTTGCAAATGCGGAAGACTTTAATGTTGAGCACTGCAAGAGGGCTATTTTAATCCTCAGATAACATAGGCTGTCATCAAAAGCCACATTTATCTTTTCGAAGGTGGGGCAAATGTTTAATGTTAAAAGACAGTAAAAGGTCAAGGTCAAGGCTGAGGTCTGAATATTTTCCTTTCATAAAATTGTGTCTTTTGTCATTTACTTCTTGCATTTTTTTCATTTAAGTTTCAGCTTAGCTTCCCATTGCCAAGAGGATGTTTTGCTGATAAAAATGAAAGATCAGGAAGAGAGTAAATCTGAAATAATTGTGAACTTCGGTCTGTTGTACTTATTATTACCATGTGGTTAGCAGCTGACCAACTTAAGCCGTTTTTATTTACACTACAAAACTGAGCAGCATTGTCCTAGCAAAGTACAACTTTTCTTTTATTTAATCACTAGACTATGTTAAAATGGAATTCAGGGTCTCCCTTCATCTCACAGAAGCAAGGAGGTAAGGTTGAAATGACATCCTTAATGTACCTCATTGGGCCTTGTTATTGCAGCACATATGGTACACTATGAAGGATTACCAATTGTTAGAGGACCCCTGCAAGAGTTGGGCACGGTGGGGGTGAGTTAAGGATGACATTTCAGCTTTAATTCCCCTCTTGTTTTCCCTGTTACCTTTTTACTGTTACCATTTCTTCATTTATTTATTTTTGAGACAAAATAAATTTTGCCTCTTGAACATTAAAATGCCTCCTCCTGCATGAAAAGGGGTTGGTGTTTTAACGCAGAAGGAATTGGAGACCAAAAGCTTTCAGAAATGGTTATTTCAAGGCAGCTACTTTCTGTTCATGTTGTTGTGCAGCGAGAATAGCTGGAAACCCGAAAATGTGCCAAGGTTTTAAACACCATGAGGTTTAGTGTGAAAAAGGAGTGAGTGGATGTTTTGTGCAATACACGTTATTTCCGTGTTTCTTGATTAGGTCTTTGGTTAGAAGAGGAGCGTGTGCTTATCTGTGAACTTTCACTTAAGTGCCCTAAAGTTTGGTGCACTTACAAAGTTTAACAAAATGACTGTGAAACAATTGCTTAAGAAGGTTTCCTACCGAGCAGCAGCCACCTCTAAGGTGGAACAATAAAGCTATTTTTACAGCTTGTAGCAGAACAGGACAGGAATAAATACATTAACCAGATAAAATTGCTGTGAGAGCTGAGGTGGTGGGATGATAGCGTTTAAGATAGCATTTGACCAGGGGTTATGGCTTCAAAAGTGTCTCAGGGAACTACATGCCTGTGGCTTATATCTTCTGAAGTGTGGGGCCTTTTGGGTTTTGAGGTGCTTGAGCTATATTTTAGTGGGATTTAGGTGCCTGAATAAGGGTCAAGGGCTTGCATGGCTTTGGGCTTCTGGCCCCGCGTTCAGTTTTCAAAAGCCCATTATGCACATCCCTTAAAATGTGTCCCGGGGTGGTAAATTTAATACAATCAAAGCTCTGTGCACTACTGTCAGATGTTTACTATGGCCAACCAGAATTCTGCTTTTCAGAATTAAATGAAAATTCAGTTTATAGATGCCTGGTTTCTCTCTATTATCTTGGCACACTGATTCGGTGCTGTCTTGTAGGATGTAGTGCCACCTCCTCTATCAGCATGCTGCCTCCTCATTATCATTTAATTATTTATTGTTTCTATTGCAGAACACTTGGGCCTACTCAGGGAACAGCTGTCTGTGCTGGGGTGGAGCTGAGTATTTGGGGAATGAGTAAGTAGAAGTAGTTGCAGTAACAGTCACGATGGAGAACTTGAAGAGTCTTCTGTTTAGAAAGAAGAGATTGTTTGTTAAACTAGGGCAAGGGAAAGAGCAGCAGGTTTGGGAGTTAGAGTTTGAGAGAGAGAATAAGGAGTCACACTGAAGGAGGTCAGGAAATGGCAGTGCATATGGACAGTGACAAAGTAGGGAATGGCATCAGATTGAAAGGAAAGATGCACAGTTCCACTGTGTCCATTCAACTTTAAATGGACAGCAGCGTAACCAGAACAGGTGGTCTCAGCAGCAGGCAGGTGTGCAACAGGTGTAGGAGAGAAATGTGGGTGTCAGTGACATAAACTTGACCACATGGGCAAAAAAGAACTGGCCCAGTCAAAGCAGGGAAGGAGAGAAGGGTAAAACATCCTTGTGCGGGACTCCACAGAAAATTGAAGGTGGTAGCAGAGTGTTGTAGCAAATGAAATAAGTAACACCTTAGCAACAAAAATGGTAAAAATATAGATTCTTGGAGCAATTAAGTGATCTTGGCTGCTCTCCTGCTGAGGCACTGGCATGGAGGCATTTGTTAGATCTGGTGGGACAGCAGCACAAAGTGGTTATCTAGTTGGGAGCAATTGTCATATTATTGTTCATATGCTCTGAAAAATGTATTTAGCGGTTGCTGCAGCCAATTTTCAAATGCTAACTTAGCCATTATCCTCACTTTTTATGGCTCAAAATATGAGTCCACATTATGGATTTGTGTTTTGAAAACCAGCAACCTATCACTACATTTTTATGGACTTCTACAGCCCAGTGTGTGCTGATAGCCTTATTAGATGTTTTTTATATCAAAATAGTCTTATCCTTATCTTGCCTATAATATTTTCTCTAATCAATTCCCTCTTGTTTTCTCAGCTAAAAGAATCTCTATAATCCTTTTTTGGGGATATGCAAGAGAGGTTAGCTGAAGTTACTGATCCTTACTCAGCGCTCTTTGAGCGGGTTTTGCTGCCTGCTCTCTGCTCAGCCCTTCCTGTGGGCAGGGAGGTACTGCCTGCCTCTGCAGTCTGACACTCCTTGGTGGACAGTTAGAACTGGGGGGTGCTCTCCTGGAAATTTCTGAGGCCATGGGAAGGCATAGGAGAGACAGGCTCGCTGTAATGAGCTTCACTTCCTTTTGCTCTTGTACGAACTGAGTCTCTCTAACCATTCTGCTTAACAAACAAGTCCTGTTCTCTTGCTTCCCAATTTTTATTGTCTTTGGAGGCATATTGATGTTCACCTGCCCAGATATCTTTACAGCTACTAATGAAA
This sequence comes from Notiomystis cincta, assembly GCA_013398075.1. NCBI lineage: Eukaryota > Metazoa > Chordata > Aves > Passeriformes > Notiomystidae > Notiomystis > Notiomystis cincta. Next base: position 399,017 of record VZRX01003278.1, on the reverse strand, counting down.
AAATACCTACATTAACAACATAGACACAAGTGCACCTTGGGATGAATGTATTATTTATAAAGACTTACCATCACACCCCTCACAGTTACATTTTATGCTGCTTGTGGGTGTACTCCTGTGTCTTGTTGGCAATGCAATTAGTTGCACTGTGGGAGATTCCCAGGTTCAAAGCCAGGCATGTAAAATCTATTTCACCCCTTTTTAATATGTGGGTCTTTTTGTAAACGAAAAGAAAAAACCCCAAATCGTGGCACCCCTTCACAAACAAAGCAGAATAACTCTATTTGTGAAAATCCTTACATAGTCAGATCCAGCCTCTGCTGCTGCTTTTTATACATTACAGCTCAGCATAGTTGTACTAGACCAGTACTGCTCTGCAGGTGGAAGTGTGAGGGCCATTGAACACTTTAAGTTTTTCCAGTGGATCACAATTACAGAAACATCTGTGCTAAATAACTTTGTGCAGATGCACTGTGAAAATTCAGTGTTCAATAGCCCTCAACATTTCTAATTTCTTACTCGTGGTGGTGTAGTTTAGAAGTTGCACATTGGGTTGCAGTATAAAGCATATTGGAAACATTTGTGAAGGGCCTTTTCAGAATGCTTATGCTGCAGTGAAAGTGCTCCCAAGCGCTTTTGTTTCTTTATTTAGACTTATTTGAAAATGGACAAAATGATGCTAAGGATACTGTTGATATAATGCTGTGTGAGAGTGTGCAGAGGTCTGGGATGTTGGCTTGAAAAAAGAACTAAAATCAAAATTTTTTTGTTAAACTGGGTACAGAAGGGAAACTTGGAAAAGCTGAGGTTTAAAACTATTCAATGCTACGGTGAGATCATGCAATTTGAAAGAGTTGCATGCATATGTTTCCTCAGGAAACATATTCCCTATCTGCCATTCTCTTTCCTCTAGGTGCTCTCTGGTAGAGCAGCAGGAACAAACTAAAATATTGAGGAATCCAGGAGCAGTTCTGTGAATGCTTTGGATGGTTCCAAGCTTCACTTCCATAAAACAACAGGAAGGTCTAAATGCAGGTTTTGCTGCTTCTTTTTAATGGGTTGGTTTAATCTTTAACACAATCCGTGGAAATGCTTTAAACAGGCCTTGATTCCAGATTCAGTGGTGTCTGCAACACAGGAATGATTTGCTGGAATCTTTTCCTATGAGATACCCACAGAGGGACTTTTAGTACTTTTCTCCTTCATCAGGATATCTATGAAATTGTCTGGACTGGAGTTAACCATATATTTCAACTTTAAGCCTGGTCTGTTGGGCTGGGCAGCAAAGGAATAGGTCATGTGCTCCAAGTAGTGTGATATTTATCCTCTGCTCCTCATAGGCTGAGCTTATCCTGTACCATGGCAGTCAGCCCAGCTCAGCAAAAGCCATTTCCACTTCATTTCTCAATGTCTGATTTTGCTTCCATTGAAGTTAATGGCAAAACTCCCACTGTCTTCAAGTGCAGAGGGATCAGATATTCAGAGAGGTTGGCTACACTTTTTGTGCTTTCATCTACTTGGAAGTCAAATTTTGCACTTAACTTCTTTTGATCTCCTGGAAAACTCAAGCTTTACTTATTTTCTCCCATCTATTTCTGTAGCTTGATGTTACACATTTCTGTGATTTTGCTGGTTAGGTGGGACTTGTTATTTCTATTTTATGTATTGGTTTATAGAATAATTTTACTTTAACAAAAGACTAGAAATGTGTTTCCTTGTGATCAGACTTTGTTGCTGTACTTTAAATCACTGCAACCTTTCCGTGGACTTAGGCTCTTGTTAACAAATGTAATAATGACTGGCCATACATAATTATTTGTGTTAATGAAATACTTGGCTGCATTTATGGTCCATTCAGAAACAAGTATGAGTCTGATAGAGACAAATATGTTTTTCAGTGTGGATTTACATACATTTATGGATTAGAATCAGGCATTCCTCCTTTTATAGTCAGTGTAGGTTTAACTAGGTTAAAAGGTTTTCCTGAATATTCATCCAGACATTTCTTTTGAAATAAGCTTCTGGTTTAAGTTTTGCACAAATTAAAAAAGTACATAAAAACTGGAGGAGGAGAAGAGAAGGGAGTTGAAAAGAAATGAAAAACTAAGTATATTTAAGTTTTAGGGCTTACAAACTCCCAAATTTCAGAGCTTTGTGAAATTAAAAGGTTAGCTATGAATAACCACAATCAAATCTTTTCTTTTGTCCATATTTAATTCAAATGAGATTGCTCCATATTGACTTCTAATGCTAAAAGGCCACCCATCATGGAATCCCTGCAGCCAATGAAGCAAGCAAGTGAATGCTTTCTTAAATGATGCTAATCAGTCCAGAGAGGCCTGCCCTCTATCCCCATCAGTATTCTGTAATTCAGATGTGCTGATAACCTGAAATTGAATGTGTCAGTATGCAGACATGTGAAGAAAAAAGGAAACTAAAAGGCAAAAGAGGCAGCTATAGAGACAATGCCTGTTTGATTTTTTTTTTTCTTTTAAGGGAAGAATAAAAGGAATAGTTAGTAGTTGTTCTCCAATGCTTACTGAGTGCTATACAAGAACATACAGAAAATTCATAAATAGGCTAGACAGCCAATTTCCAGATTGAGGAAAAACTTAAAAAAAAAAAAGTAAACAAACCAAACAAAAACCCCCAACAAACCTTCAATCACAAAATAAAATGTATTTAAGGAAGATAATACCAGCTGGTATTATTAATGTGTTTTTGTGTACTTAAAAAGGTTCCAGTCTAAATGCTTTAAAAAGAGAGCTCTCTTACCCTTGCAGTATCCAGCAGAACTCAGTTGCTACATCTTTTCTTCATCTTGATTTTTCCCAAAATTTAGATTTCAGCTGTTTTATATCACATCTGGTTTAAATTTTGAACAGGCACTTTCATGTCAGATGCAGATTTTTGTCCAAAAGTTATCACAAATTTGCTGTTGTATTAGACAGTGTTGTATCAAAAAAAAAATCAATTTACTTTTTTTTAGCTTCCTTCAAGGTAATAATTATTTAATTTTCTGAAATAATTTTTGCAGAAACTTTGGTCTCCTTCAGGCCTGTTGTGCATGTGTAAGCAGAGGCATACATCTGAAGGCAGAACTGGGTCCTTTGTTCTTCAAATGTTCTGCTGCTTCTCATAATACATGTTGAAGGCTGTTGCTTCAATTTGAATTTGACCCTTTGGACTCACACTCAAGTTCTGCCTTATATTTTGCACAAAGGAGCATTGCAGTGTATGTTCTTATTGCATATAAATGTATGATGTCTATGTCATATATGTTTTTTTATTATGTTAGCAGTGGAAGATCTTTTCTCCACTGACAGCTTCTATCACAAATGTATCAGAGAGGGGAATAATACTGGTGGTAGTGCAGAGTTGAACACTGGGGCACTGAGAGAAGATGTGTTAACTGACACTGATAGAGTTTGCTTGTGGGAGCTGTGGTGGGTGCTGCTGCTGAAAGCCATTTAGCTTTTCTTGTCAATGGGCTGCAATGGAGACGAGGATCTCCATTAATAATGGGGAAATGGGGACTTTGGGAAGTGGGACAGCTTCTCCAAGTTTAGTGAGAAGGTCAGCTGGCAAACCTGGGAAATGAGCAGTCTCTTGAACACAGCACAACCCACCAGTGGGTGCTGTCAGCCTGTGGAGCTGTTCCCCAGCCCTGGGGTGCCCTTGGAGATGCACTCCCCAGGTGTGTGTGTGCAGCAGCTGTGATGGTGGCCATGGGCTCACCTGGCCTGCAGGTAAACATGTGGCTGTGGGTGACTGTGGCTCAAAACATTGAGGAAACTGATGGAAAAGGAACGGTTCCCATCTTGAACATTGTATGGGGCACTGCAGACCTTGTCCTAGGCGCAATTGTTTGAGGCTACTGTGGTACAATCACATTCTCTGTTGGAAAAGGTGGTTCTTTTCCAATTCCAGTTAAAGATTAGTATACTTTTCAGGTCTGAATGAAAGTATTTGAAAGGTTTTGATAAATGCTTTAGCCTCCAGAGGACTCTGGTGTGCATTTTTGTGTTCCTCATTGCCCCTCCCTGCTGCCCAGCAGGTTTGGAGCAGGAGTGGACGGAGGCTTTCATGGCTGACCAGCTCTGCTCACGAAACTGAGCTGCGAACAGGGCAACAGATTCCTCTCAGTCAGAGACAGGTTCACGTTGTCTTGCCTGTGGATGGCCTAATGCTCCCACCATTAGCCTGATTTTCAGTGTGCTGAGGACTACAGCTTCTGTTAATCAGTGGGATCTAAGTGTAATTAGCATTTACTGAGGGACCACTCCGATGCCCTGCTGCCATGGCTTTCCAAGTCTGCTGATGGAATGGAAAGAGACCAAGAACCAAACCCTGTTCTCTGGTCCCCTGTCTGTCACCAGGAGATTAGAGGCTAGCCCAAACAGGATGGAAATGACATCCTGAATTTTAATTATTTATCTGTGCACTTTTTTATATCTTCTCATTGCTTGGATATTTCATCTTATCTTAAAAATATTTATTTGAAATTGTCAGTGATCAAAGGCTGGGAAACAAAACCGAGCTGGATATGATTTTTTTTTTTCTTCTTTTGGAGGAAATTGGAGTGTCAGGATAATTCTAGTGTATGCAAACTTTACAAGATGAAGACAATCCAAATGTTACATCCTTAAGCTTCATAGTAGAAGACTAAAACTAACATACATATATATGATCAATTTTACCTACCATGGGAATTCAAAGATAACTGGTATATCTTTTTTTTAATTCAAATTAAGTGATTTTTACTTGATCATTTTATACACACACATGCATGCACTCTCTCACAAGCACACGTCTGTGTACTGAATTGATAAAGAAAGAACTCTGGTTAAATAATCCACTTTTGTCTGACAACGGAATCAGTTATAGAGGTGCAAATATGCAGAAAGCTATTTGGAAATGCATCCTCGTAGTTGTCAGGTTTTATTATGCAGGAAGGTGTCATGTTTGTTACGAAGCTGAGTGCAGATGGCAGAGTGGAAGAAATGGATCACTAATTTTAACAATGATTAATGAACAGAGATAGAAAATGAATTACATTGGACTATCGGAGGCAAGAAATATTTTTGAGAAAATTTTGACTCATCTGCTGTGCTGTTCTCTGTAAATTATTTTCTGAAATTCTATATGTTGTCAACAGTTGACTGCATTTTCCATTACTGTCTATTTCTGTTCTTAAGTACTTTTGTGTTATTAGAGATACATAATTTAAAAATACCAATACATTCCTGATTACTTAGAGAAAGTATATGTAACAGTACGAATGTTCCAAAGGCTCTGGCCACAAACGTCCTGTTTTATAATACTTTCTAATTCTTCACTCTTTTATTGCTACATTAGAAATATTTAGTGATATTTTATCCTCTTATTAATAAAAGGAGGTGGTTGGGATGAGGAGTCCTTCTGTGTTCTTTATAAAAAAATAAGGAAAAAAACCCCCGTAGACGCAAAGTTAACAATAAAATGCAGCCAAGTGGGTTAACGTGGTTTTGAGCTTACAGTGCTGATTCCACCATTTGTGATTTCACAGTCTAACTGGGAAAAACATACACACAGCTGCTTTTTAAATTGCTGCCACCCACGTGCTCCCCTCCTTCACTACAAACTCTGCTGGCACATATGTGCTGCCCGCACTTACCCACGCGCTCGGTGGCCAGTCTCGCACATCCTGGGCTGCAGGGGGAGAACGGAAGTTGCCACTAAGTTATAATTTGTTGTTTATCCTTGTTTTACAACCTGCTGAGATGTGCAGCCTCCCCAGCTAACCAGAGCCTCTTGCCATTTGGATTCGAGGGCTGTGTGGGGCTTGCCCATCCTCAAAGGAGGATTAGTTCTGCTTGGAAAGAGTTGTGTCCTCACCCCCTCTTCCTTCCAGTATTAAAATATATATTAAATAGAAGAGAAATGCAGTGACTGAAACAGAATTAAATGTTTCCATTGTCAATTATGCAGAGGTCCAGAAGCTGAGGTAAAATAGGGTCAAAGGCTGCCTGGGTCTTGAGCAGAGCTGTGAGATGTTTGCAGGGGGAAGAAGGGAGGAGAAGGGGTCTGACAGGTGAGAGACCTCATGCCAGTGTTGCTGCTGTCTGGGAGGAAGGCAGGTGAACTGTGCTGAAGTGAGAGGAACCCAAGGTGTTCAGGAAAACAGCGCCTCGGTGTTGTTGGAAAGCTCCCTGGCATGTGTACATAAAATCCCAGGATGATTTCACATCCTGGATGCCTTTTCATGGCATTGTGCTGAAACTCTCCTCTGGCCTCCAGGGCTGGACAGTCTCCTGTGGTCTATCTGTGGGTATTGGAAGGTAGATGGCTGTGTGTTTTCTGTGTCTCTAGGGTGTTTGTTGTGTTACTTTGGTGATCATTCTGCTTGTAATCTTTGGCAATTCACTGGATGATGGTTAATTGCATTGCTGGTACCTGGTACTATGCACAAAGCAGAGCTTAGACCTCTGTAACAGGTTTTGTTCCAGGCAGGAATGTGTCCCTTTCCACATTTCATCTGAATTTGACCTGTCACTTCTCATTAACCATGTGTGGTAGGTGACTGTACCTCGGTCCACCGCCAAGACCTCCTCCTGTTTGATGCTTTATGTTAACATGGTCATCCATACTTTCTGCTGTTTAAGGACCTGATCCTTTTACTTGTGTGAAGAGCTCATTCAAGAAATCTCATTGATTTCAAGAAGACTGTTTGTGTGCAAAAGAAGTGCTTGGCAGGATTTAGTCTCGGGCAAGCAGCTTTATTGCTAGAGTATCTTCTTCTCTGTATGCAAAATGATATCCTAAAGATTGCTTGCTGTTGTGTAGAAGAAAACAGTAACTCTTGGGGTATGTGTAAAATTATTCAATGAATTTGTACATTTTCCACATAAATGATCTCTTTTCTGCAACATCAGGCTATGGTAGGAGACACATGTTCCCAGAGAGAGACGTTGGGCTAGCAAGGAAATGGCAATTCCATGTCCATTGCCTCTTTTACAGGCATCAGGCTCAATCCTGCAGCTGCTACTTGTGATTTTTAACCTTAGAAGCTGCAGGAGAAGTGTGGTTTGAGAACTTCAGACTCAAGTTTCCAGGAGCTTTAGTCATAAATACAGTTCTATAAGATACTCATGAATGATTAACTCTATCTAAATTGTGCTTACACTTGCAGAAATACCTGAAAAATGTACTGGTCTTCAAAATACATCAGGGGACATTTTCCTATAGCATTTTGAGTCATGGAATACATAAAGTTACCTGGAGTAATTTGAACTTTTATCATCAGTTTGTATCTGTGCTCAAGATTTGTGATTTCTTCCATATTCTGTTTCAAGATGTGCCTTAATCTCGCTAGAAAGTATTAGAGAAAATTTAAAGTGACTTTATGAACGACTCCAACTCCAGCATTTTGCATGTAATTATGGTCCTGATGGGAACATACTTTAGAAAAACAACTACTGGAACAATACAAGTCCTGCTCAGGTTATGTAGCATATGCTAAACACTGTGAAAACATACCCTGTGCTTTAGTGAACAAGGTAGAAATGCTCCTGGGAGCCAATTTAGAATGTGACTTAAGGCATGCGTGGCATTTTGTCTGTATTTCCTGTGGCAAATTGGTGAAACTGCAATGGTGGCTGGCAGTCCCTGGTAAACCCCTGAGATTGCTGTGCCCAGACCTTGGTGAGGGTGGGCAGTTGTCAGCTTTGGACCTTGCCTTTGTTTTGGAAAATTATTTTACTCTCCTGCTTCTTTTTGTCTTTGTGTGGCAGAGCTGAGTATGGGATGTGGAACTTGGACAGAAGGACAAGAGAAATAATGAGGCTTTGACAAGCCACTGCTTTCACTGCAGTAGCACTATTTCCTACCTTGGTAATAAACAGTTAAAATGTCTTTGTGTATGTGTGTGTATAGGATCAATATATATGCAGTGAAGTGGCTGTGATCAATGTGCTGATTTAGGTTTTCAAAATTTCCTGTTTGATACTATAGTTCTACTTGAATATGTTACTATACATATATATAAAGGCATGGTTTTGTGCTTATTGAGACATGTTATTTAACTGAATGTTGATAACATTGCAGACATGAGGGTATGGGTGTGAATAAAAATCCCCTGTGGTCTTTCTTAGACCTCAAGTGGCTCATCTTAATTTCTTATGGCATCTTATTAGTTGAAGCTAATGCAAGTAACCTTAACTAAATTTTGCTCCACTGCTATATAAAAAGCAGGAAGCACAATGAAAAAAACCTGTGTTTTTAAAGCATTAATTTTCTTGGTGTGACAGCTTATGTGCATAAACAATTGCAAAATATTTGTGAGACTGACACCTTGGTTATCACCATTGTCTTGGCTTAACTTGAAATACTGGGGAAGAAGAGTTGGGCTTGCATTGACATTGATATTTTCCACTTGAGTGCTTCTGTCCTTATGCTCGTCAGGGAATGTTCAATATTGTATATTTTAGAACATTTAATACATTTATTTAATATATACATGCAAACCAAGGTGTATATATAGATGTTTGAAATATAAAATATTGATACTAGCATGAGCTATACCATGATCTAGAGGATATCTAGGAGGCCTGTCATACTTCTATTACTTCAGGTAAATAACTGATTGACCTTTGTGGTGTGCTGATACTTCACTAATCAGAACCTGAAATCTGTATAACAACACTTCATTTACTTGATAGACAAAAGAACAATTGCACTTGAAGTAATGTGATTTCTAAATAGACACTGCCTGTCAAAAATAAATGCATTAGAAGTAAAATGTAGCTCAAGGAGACAATTAGCAAACAGAGGTGACACTGTAAACAGGTGCACCCATTATTCCCAAAGCTTGTGGCAATATATTCACATCTTTTAGACTGATGGAAGATCATGTGACAGTTTGGTGAATTATCTATCTGTATCATCTGACTGATGAAGCCTGCTGCAGTTGCAGATCATTTAAAAATGCATCTCACAAATTACATGGTAGCTGGGAAAAAATGCAGGTTTTTCTGAACAATGCTTTTCTAAAGCTATGTGCTGGAATACCTAATTTTTCTTTGAAAGGATGTAGACCATTTCATTATGCTATGTATACAGTCAGTTAAGGTTGTGCAAATTCATTACAATGTTTGTTAATCTATAAAACATTTTCTATTCCAGTTTTAGTGACATTGAATATTTTTTTATGTGCTATTTCTGAAACATTTTTTCCTATGAGCTGAAAGGGAATAACACATTTTTATATAGACTTCTTAAATCGCTACTTATCAAGGAAGATTTGAGATGAGAACATTTGACCTACATCTTTTTGTGGGTTATTGGATTTTTTTTCTACACAGAAAATGTAAAACAAACAAGAAAGAATCTATAAACAAACTCCCTCTTTCTTTCTCTACTAGACTGTGATGAGAGCAGTAACACTCATGAAATGTCCTCTTATGTGATATGGTGAAAACTGCCTCAGATGGTGTTTTGTAATTTGATGCACTAACAAGATAGTTAGGAATGAAAAATGCATTTTCCTGAGCTATCATTTCATAAGTATTTTATATTTTCTTCTCTTTAAAACTGTGAATTGATGATTGTTTTCTAGAAGTAGAATTGAGTTGTGTATGAGTGGATAGTTGTTGTCCCTGGTGACAGTTAGGCCCCAACACCTTAACAGCTCTTCTACACTCCAACACTTCCTTAACACCTGACCATGTTATTGTATGGGGTTTTTTACTTGTTTTAGTTTTTTTTTAAATTATTGCTACTAATTTTGATTATGATTATAGTTTGGGGCACTCCCATGGAAGTAGATACACAATAAAACTACCCTTTGTCATTTTGCACATACCTTTTCCCAAGAGGTGCTTCTGAGATGCCCCAGAATCAAAGTTGGAGATTTTGATTTTCCTCTTACTGTTCCATACCAAAATCCTGCAGATAACACCTATCCCTAAAATGAGCACAAGTGAAAAAATACTTTAATCTTCTCAGCAGTTAAAAGGTAGTGGTTTTAGGCCTGCAAACCCTTTTAATTTTGTTATTAATTGCACATAAAAGACATAGAAGTGCAGAGGTGAAGTGAAGTGAAATAGTCCTGCAGATCTTAGGAAAACTCTGGAAGAACCTAAGTTTGTTTATTTTGATGGTTCTCTATTAAGTGGCTGAAGAACCTGCCCCCACTGAATGTTTTAAGGCTGAGTTTCTTCTGTAGGCTTGTCCTGCCCTGAGTCTTTGTGTACATTTAGGAAAAGGTTCTGCTTTACCTGTTTGTAAGTGGCTTTTAGATGCCAGTCCTCTTGAAATAAAGCTGTTATCAGGAATGGAGTAATCTGTCTTCAAGGCTTTTGGGGTGGCTGGTTTTGATGGGGGGGCTGCTCTCAGTAGCCCCTCTTAGTCTTGATCTAAAAGGCTTTTGTCCTGCAGGTTAGGGAAGGATTAAGGGGAAGGATACAGGACAGGTGAGATGGGCCTGCATTGCCCTTCCCTGGCACTGCTGTTGTGTTCCTTTGCAACATCTGGACAGCAGAAGAAAATAATTGTGACCTTTGTCAGTGTTGATATGCCAGTGATTATTGTGGATCTGTGAGGGGCACAATTTTGCTTTCTTCAGTTGTGTTTTACTTGTAGCTTTTTACTGCTTCCTCTGTCATCTTTGGTCTGTGTCTACAGCCTAAGTATGTAGGTGCAGATGACTTCAGAGGAGTTTTGTCTGCTTAAACACAAGTGAATTTGGATTATGGTTGGTCTTGACTGGCACTTCCCTGTTCTACTCAAAATGGTTGAATGGAACGTATCAGTTTTGGCTACTTTTATTCAGGGATGGATGGGTTTGGATTGAGTCTCCTGAAATGTGGGAAGGGGGAAGGAGCTGTGCTCTCCGAGGGGCTGTCCAGGGCATGGCTGAAACCCTCATCTGCCTTTCTGGCATGGCTTGGCATAGAGGCATTTTTCCCTGGCCAGTGGCTACTGAGGGATGGTAGTGAAGAGGAGCAGCCCCAGGAGCAGTGGCTGAGGCTGTGAGCCTGGGTGAGGTGTGAGACCTGCCAGTCCAGAGCCTCGGCTTTGCTGCTCTCCCAGTGGGTGTGGGGGGAAAGGAGAGTGATGGGGGGGTGTCCTGCTGCTTTATTCAACTTTTATTTTCATAGAAGCCCTCATAGGATTGTGATCTCTCTGAAATCAGAGGGTGAGGGGAAAAAAAAGAATCTCAAACTTTTTGCAGGACAGGAAAATATTTCCTGCCCAGCTCTTAAAGGCTTACCCAGAGAAATCTTCTTTTGCTTATATTTTTCTTTAATGAGTCAAGCCCCTAAAAATGTATTATTTCATATTCAAAGTGACAT
>VZRX01003278.1:360184-382684 GCA_013398075.1 Notiomystis cincta | reverse complement strand
GACCTGTGTTTATCTGCAGCAGTCCAGGAATTTGCTGTTCCTATGTGTTCAAATACAGTAACTGAAACTCACTTATTTAAATTCCAAAATGGTATGGGCCTCCATGAATGGGATCTGAATGCTATCTAGATACAACCTCATGTTTAGGAAGGCCAGATCTGATGACAGGGGTTTTCTTTAACCAGTTACAAAAGGTTTTTTATTCCCTGCAGTGAGCACTGTAGGTGCTCAGCTTGACTTTCCCTACGGTTTTCCTCTGGAGTCCTGGGTTTACCCATGGGATTTGAGGTGCTGGGTTGGAGTAAAGCCTTCTACCTGCTCACCACCCATTCAGCCCAACAGGAAAGTGTCTCATGAGAGGACAGGCTTTGCTGTTCAGGGCTTCAAATTCAAATATAACCCCGGAGATAACTGGCAGGTGAAAGAAAACTGGGTGTGAGGAGAGAGCAGGGAAGAATGTGTCTCCCTGTGCATGGAACTATGGGGATGGCAAACCAGGGCTGTTGGTGCTTTGTTGTGGAAATGTGAATTACGAAGAAAGGACTCGAAGCTCTAATTGGAGTAATTCTCCTGTGTCAGGAAAGTTGTATGGCAGAATTATCAGCTGAAAAAGGTTTTGAAACACATGGCAAAGATGGTTCAGTGTGCAGGAGAGGAGGGAAGCAGTGGGATTTGGGAAGCATTATGGTGAACCCTCACAATGGCAATAAGGAGCCTGCTGTGGTGGGGAGCCAAAGGGGGCCAGAGGAGGTGGCCTGGGCTCAGTGGGACACTGCAGGAGCCCATTGCCCTGGCTGTGATCCTGCCAAGTGCAGAGGTCTCAGAGGATGCACGGGGTGTTGTATCAATAATGCACTAAAGGAGAGCTGTGCTGCTTAGGAGGGAACTTGTGTTTCCAGAACTGTTCCACAGTGTTTTCATCACCAAGATGAGCCCTCAAAATTGTTGTTTGCCCTTCAAGCCAACAAACAGCACTGAGCAGCAGCGTGGTCCTGTCGGTGCTGAGCCATTTAAACCAAATGCAGTCCAATGGCCAAGCTCTTGATGGTTTCCCCCAGAAATGAAGGCTGCAATTTTGTCCACAGTGACTGCCACAGCCTGCCACTGCAGCTCTCAGAGCAGTCAGTGCTTCTCAGGGCAATCAGTGTGGGTAAGGTGAAGCCCTGAGGCTGTGGTTCTTGAACTGGGATTTCAGAGCCTGCTGTATGAAAGAGTTGGGTTGATGTAGATGTACAAAGTGTATTATTTGGAAGTGACCTTTAATTTCATTTGTTAGACATTCATAGGAATAAACATAGTTAGAATTCTCAGTCATAAATTCTTCAGATTATAGCTTCAGTTGACTGAACTTTATTTTGCTCTAAGAACGCCCTTTGTTTTTGTTTCTATTTTGCTTACTAATGTAATGGCCCTAAATTCACTACTGACAAATATCTTGGAAGTATTCTGCTTGGCTTTTACTGCTGGCTCTTATCTCTTTTAAGTAGGGTTTATTAGATGAGATCATCTACAAAGGACTTATTTCTGTTATAAAATGGAATTAAAAAAAAGTAAAAATACAATTAGTAGCTGTTCTCTTTTTGCTCAGTTTGAAAGATTAGAATATCAATGTCAAAGAGAATAACTGGGTTTCTGGAGTATGCTATGCAACTTTTGTTTTATCCTGTTTTGTCCTCTTTTGCTGTACTGTCTAGGGGAAAGGATCAGAAGAATTTCATTCTGTTCCTCATCATTATCTTGAGAGGAGGTTTTCCCTCTCAAAACAATCCAGAATTGAAAGAAGTTTTCAGTTCCAAATATGAAATGACCACCAAACATGTACATTATGAAAGCTAAAAAATAAAAGGTGTTAATCCCATTAATATTGTAATTCTTAATGCTCTCTGCTGTCCTGTAGATTGTCTGCTTGAGGTGGCATTATAATATTCTAATGTAAATGTCTGATTCAAGCACTGAATTTTGACATATTAAATTTCTCACAGGTTTTATTTTTCCAGTTGTGACCTTCAGTACCTATCCCGTGTCTTTTAAAGATTTCCTCAACCAGGGACACAGATTGGTTGGCTTAAGAATAACTGGTAAGAATACTTGTACTGTTCTCCTAATGTTTTCTCTGCTTATGCATCTGAGTCTAGCGTTGTTTTTCCATATTAAAAAAATAATGTAAAACGAGGGACCTAAATTAGATTTTTAAATCTGATCTCACTTTTTTTCTTTACATCTTCAAAAATATAATGTCTAAGTCTTGGCATAACTTTTTTATTGTAGTTCTTTCAGGTTGTAGTGAGCTACAAATAGATTTTTTTCAAGAAAAAATTCTGCTTGGTAAAATCATGAGCATTCATCTTTATGCAGTTGATATGTAATAATTGTGTTGGGGATGAATCATCATTTATTACTTTATCATCAGACTGCTGATTTAAAAAAACCCATGACACTCCTGATTAAATTCATTTTATCATTTTTTGGTTGTTTTTTTTTTCCTCCTCGTAAGTTCAATAGAACATCTCATGCATATTATTAAGAACCATATTCTGTCGTATATTAGCATGAGAAGAACACCCATGAAAATCAGTGGGTGGAGGGGTGTACTACATTGTATATGTGATTTTCCTCTGAGCTATTCCAGTGCAGAGGAAGAAAAGCTCCTGTAAAGTCTGAGAAATCAGATTGGTGTGGAAATAGGTGTGAAATCAGAATTGGGTTATTTGGCCCTCAGTTTGAAATAAAAGTCTAGCTTCCTAGGAAATAACCAATAATTAATTCCACATTCCACATGCATTAATTGATTCTTAAATCAAAATTTCTGATAGCTTCTGCTCCCAAATCAAATTCTTATATTATTTCTTTATTATAATTGTTATACTGGGTTGTCCATTCCTTTTTTTATATCTTGTGAATTAGTAGAAACTCTGTGATTCAGAGGAATTGTGCTGATTTATGGCTGATGTGAGAGGATATCCAGGCATATTAAAGCTTCAGTACTGCAAATGCATAAGCAGGTATTGAATTACTGATGCTAATGGAATTACTCACGTGAGTAAAGTTAAGTAGAGACGTAAGTGTTTTCAGGATTGATGTCTGTACTTATGAATTTATATCATTTAAGAGTATGGCTCACAATTTTTAAAACTTACTAATTGAATGTGAGCTACTGGATTTTATTCTAGACAATTGACTTGAAAAGAATTACAGTGACTTGGTTCTAGAAAAATTCCATCGCCTTCAGAGAAGATATGTGCATTTTTTAGTGCTGTAAATAAGGATGTAGTTTGACCAATTCACTCCACTGATCCCCACTAATACCAGGAAATACTTGCCAGAGTAAAAGAGGAGCACAGGACCGGACAATTAGTGATACAAATGGTTTCAATCAAATGGTTAAATAGCTCAGCAAAGACGTGGTTCGTTTTGTAATAGCATTTGGAATCCAAATAAAACCATCTGAGGGATGTGCTGTTTGTTGGGATGTTAATGCACAAACCAGCAAACTCCCAACATGTCTTGAATTTCGGGGCTCGGGGGGTGGGTTATGAAGCCATTAGATGTTTTAAAAAAAAAAAAAAAGAAAAAGAAAAAATTCCAAGCCCACAAACTTAAAATACGCATGCAGAAGCTCATACTCAATTCTAATTAACAAAGCTTACCTTTCTCTTGACCATAGAGGTCATCATGTAAACTATTTAAATTGATAGTAATATTATGCAGCACGAAATTAATTTTACATTGTATACAGTTTTTATTGTGACTTTATCTTGTTTCAAAAGTGCTTACTTTCTGATTTTGTGGATATTACTGACTGGATTACTTTTATTTTGGTTTTTACACAACAGTTATATTAGAAATTTGCTGTTTTATTCTTACCTTCTTAGTAAAAATCCTTTTATCACACAATGGGTAATTTATATCCATTACCAGCCCTTTCAATCCTTTTCAGTGGTGCTGTCAGTGCCTTTGGCACAGTAATGATTAATGTGATCTAATAATAGTGTGCCATTATATTACCTTAGTAAAACATGTACCAACATCCTATTCAGATCTACCAAATTCATAGCTTCCTATAATATTTTTGTTGAAAGACAGGATTACTATTTTTCAAAGCGGAATTTTTTTTTTTTTGCCTTTAACATATTTAATGAAATTCACAATTCTTTGCCATGGTAATCTTCGTGCATGCATTTGGGCTTGATGGGTGAATTTTATATCATTCTGCATTATTATGATTTGTTAGGCAAATTGTTTGACACGTAAAGAAAGATATGCATTACATTGTTTTGCTTTGTTAAGGGTGCATTTTAAGCATTCAGTACCTTCTGATTATTCTGCTGTGTTTATCATGGAGGGTATATTTAGATTGCAGTATGCAAGAATAAGTATTTGGGCTAAAATGTGTCTTTTTCTACGTTCTAACCCAGATACTGCCATGTTCTGCAGAAGGCAAGCTCTCTGCTCCTCTGCCCAGCAGAACCAGTTTTGGTTACAGTTGCTTTGCCATGGCTCTTGCTCTTTGGCACTTCCTTGCTTTCTTTTTGCCAGTAGAAATGTGCAGAATGGTGCCCAACTGTGAGCTGGAAACTGGAATCATGCAGTGCTATGCCTGTGGTTTTCAACCCAAGGTAAACACACCCAACAGCCAAAGCCTCACGTATCTGCCCTGTATGTGAGTTCCACCCAGGTATGACATTGCTTGACCCCAAGCTCCAACTGCCAGGTCCTGCCAGTTCACCCAACAGGCAGAGGGACTGTCCAGAGGACACATTTTTGGTAGTAAAACCATTGGTGCTGGTAGAAGTGTTGCAGTGGTGTGTGTGTGACTGCCTCCCAGGCGTTCCCCTTGGGCACTGGGGGATGCAGGGAGGGGATACAGGCACCGACTCCCCCGACCTCTGCAACAGGAGGGGCTGCAGCCACTGCCCTCCTGCCAGTCTTGGGTCCCTCTGTTTAATAATGCTCCTAATCAGCATGGCTGAAGAGTTGGGATAACATTGCATCCTTGAAAAGCATCTTAAATCTTCATCACCCCAAGATGTCATTATTGCAGTCAGGGAGTCACGTACTTAACACTGTCGCAGTGAAATCCAAATGAAACAGCATGTCCACGTTTTAACTCTACTTTGTGATGTTTGTTAAATACATACTCTTACTGTTTCATCATATCACAATAAATAATGAATGAGAAAAATATTTTAATCTTGTCAATACTGGGAATGTCTAAAAACAAGCAAAGAGTGTGTATGCATTTATGTGGATTCCTTATTTGATTTAGGCTAAGCGATACAGCTGTAACATGATTTGAAATATGCAATCAATGTAAACGAAGAAAAATATTTTGAATGCAGTACATAAACTGTGTGGTTCTTTAGACATATTTTTAGGAAAAGAAAAAAAGATTATGATTGTCATACCATGTAACAATAACACTGCCACTGGAAATATATGCAGCAGCTTTATTTTCTGCCACGGTAAAGACAATCTTAAGTCTTGGTCATTTAAATCAAAGACATTCTCATCTCTTCCACACAGCTGATTCTTCATGACATAACAAGAAATGAGGGGGAAAATAAAGCCTGAAATCTTGGTTTAGCATTGTATTCAAAAGGCTTAAAGAAAGTTCCAAAAGACGCTTCCCTGTGTTTAGTAATAAATAGTTATGTACAAAATAGAAAAGCCTTTTACTCTCCAAAATCAGTTTACTAATGGAGATATAATTATTTAAAGCTCTAACTGAGCTGTACCAGTCTTGAATTAGAGATGCCTTAGGTTGGACTGTGTATTGTGCAGATTGCATTTTACCTTACTGCTTTATTGCTCCTGCCTCCTGCAGTTCTACCAGTCAGGGCCAAGCTGAAATGAAAAATGGTGGCTTTCTCTTTTGGGCTAAGAATAGAACGGTCAGTGAAATGTTTCTCCCTCATTTCTTCACATGCAACTCAAAATAAATGTAGTAGACTGCAGAAAAGACTTCTCCATGGTCTAAAGCATTTTCAGGCTCTGGTTGGCTGTTTTTGATATTCCTTTCAGTGAGAGATTCTTGTACAAAGTGCCTGAGGCACCAGGTTCCTCAGGGTAGTTTTATGTCTCTTTCATTGGTGAGGCAGGATTGGAAGTTAGTGAATTGGCCAGCCAAGGGTTGTTTCATCTGCACATCTGTCCATCTTTATTGTGATGGGACAGAGGCTCTGTTGTGTCACCTCTGGGAGCAGGACTGGCAGGAGGAGGGAGAAGGGGACCCTGGTGCAGCTGCACAATCTCTTAGAGAGCCCCACTACAGTTCACTGCCCTTGCTTAAGCTCCTGCCCGTGCTGCTGTACTGTGATCCTTAACACACTTGGGTAGGTTAGGAAGTGGCTTCTTTTGTGTGAGTCTGAAAGAAAGGCCTCTCAGCAAGCAGAGGAAGAAGAATAAAATAAAATTCAAGAATCTTGGCCTAGCCTTGAAATATAGAAGAGCACAAGAGGAAAAGGATTTTTGGCTTTTAAGGCTAATTTTATCTCTTGTGAAGCCTTCAAGCCAATGAGTAGAAGTGGCAACTGGCAGTTCTTGGGTTATATTACTCGCCACTGGATTACTGTGTGACTTTAGTAGTGAAACATAAATGTTCTCTCTGTTCCCCAGTGGGCATAATACCATTTACCTGTCTCAAAAATGCTTTGTAATTTAATTAACACTTGGAGTGCTCTTTGAGATCCTTAGATAAAAGCAGGCAAAATGAGTCAATTGTTACAGAAATCCCAATTTATCCCCATTTTAAAAAAATTACACTTTGTCTTGACTTTTTCAAACCTCAGATAATGTTTGATAGGAGTTTTGGGCTTTGTTCTTACTGGTCCTTGGAGTCACTTATTCTTAGTGATTTGCATAGGCACGGTGTAGGTATTACTTTTTTGTTCAACAGAATATTTTGGTGGATCATAAATTACCAGTCCCTGTGCTCTGGGAATCTGCTTCTGAGAGAAGCATACATTTTCAGAGGAGAATTTGAGTTGTGCTAGACAAGTTCTGCATTATTCTTCAGTATATACCTTTCATTGTTTTGGGGGAAAGATTTCTTAATTTTCAGTTGTGCAGTGGATGTAATAGCTTGGTTTTTGTTTCATGAAGTTATGCTATATATTACTGATAAAATTACATGAGTGGAGTACTGCAACTGCAGCTCTTCCACAGATGTGTTTAACCATCACCACATCCTGTCCTGGCCAGATCACCGGTGACCAAACCAATTCCTGTGTATAGACAATCATTGCCTAGATGTACACCCTGATCTGCCTTTGAGAAATATCTAATTGTATATATACTTCTGCTTTGTAAAACAGCTGAGATGTTGATTTATACATCTGCTCTGACCTCCAGGAAAAGTTTATTTTTTAAGCAAGCAGAAACATGTGCAGCAGGTGAGCTGTAGCCTCAACCATCCATGCTTTTCATCTGGTGTTGGTAGCAGCCAGATCCTTCTCTCAAATCCCAAAGCCCATCTTTTTTGCTCCTGGGTACCTAATTCAATCTCACTTTTCCTCTGCAGCTTCATGCATTTGTGCAGACTTTGCTGCCTATCACTCACTTTTCTTTTCAGAGGCTGTGGAAACAGCACACACATACCTGGATACAGCTGGGCTCAAAGTAAGATTCTTGACAAAAAGTCAGTGTTCATAGATTTTCTCTCTTTCAATCTACTTTCTGCCACTGTCTTATTTTAACTGCTCAAAAAGGAGTTTAAACAGTCTCCTAGATAAGAAGATAATCTCAACAAACATCTTACCACTAGCAAAAATGTGGCACACCTGTTTGTACACAGGCTTGATGAAATATCTCAAAGTTATGTTGAGCAATTGCCATTCCCTTCTGGTATTAAAAGTGTCATTATCTTGAAGTTCTAAGTTGCACTGTTTGTGTAACAGCACAAAATAAAACCTAGAAGGGAGTTCGTCTTTCTTATTCTTTCCTTCATCTTCTCCAGCAGTTGTTTCAGAAGAACTCTTTTTCTTTGATAATTTAAATAGACAGTCTGATGCAGTTGTGACAAACTGAGGGCTGACTCTTAGCTCTTGTGGAAATATGGCAAAGTCAGAGTAACTCAAGTGATCTTCCACTGCTTTTCAAATATTTTAGAGTAATACAAGCTCCATTTATCATAAATTGTTAATATTTTTTCTGACTCTACATCTGACCTTCCATCTGTATAAATTTTACTTTTATTTCACTTTTTAAAACATATTCTACCAAAAAAGGACTGGAGAAAGGGTAGAGAGGGAGATGATTGTGAAATTTATACCTCTGCCCAGCTGCAGTGACAGGCAGCAGTCCTGGGAGGAGGTGCAAATGTGCAGTAGCAGTGTGGACACCTGTGCACCTGTACATGACTTTCCAGGAGCAGCTTGCTTTAAGAACAGTCTAACTCTAAGAGTCAGAAAGCAGAAGCTTCTCTCCCTTTCTCCCTGATGCCCTTCCCCTGGAATATGGCATTTTTACTGCAAATGGTGTGGCTGGATAAAAATAGAGCACATCTTAACGCTCCTAATAGAGATCCCAAGTGTTGCTTTGAATGGATATTGTCCTGTGAGCTCAACGTTGGAGGAAATTTCTTGTGTTCCTTTTCTTTCCTGTGGGTAACTGCACATTGCATAGCTGACCAAATATGCCAAGACTATGGAAAAAGAGAAAATGGCAAGATGACTATTTCCCCCAAACAGTAAACACACATTGCAGCCTGGCTTCTTATTTGAGAATGCAAGATTTTACTTTTTGAATAACTACTGTATTTTAACAATAGGCATCAAGTGGTTGCTATGTGATACACAACAGTGTTTTTCATGAACTTTTGGCTGCTGAATAAGCCCAGCAAATATGGGTTCTTACCCTTTTAGTTTTCTGGGTCAATTCATTTTGCACAAAGGAGAGAATGATAATTTGAGTTGTAGGCAGAGAATGTTTTCTTCACATGGTAGGAAAGATGAAAGCTGTTTTTATTTGATTTCTTTTTAAATTAAAAATTATAATTCTTTATAGAGTTACAAATAATTATCTTATTACTAAAGGCATCCCGTAAGCTTGTTAGAGTCTTTCTCTGCAAAATAATTGCTGATTGTCACTGCAAACTAAAAGTGAGGGAGAATGAGGGAAAACATATAAATATATATGCAACGTGTGTGTGTGGAGGTTACTTTGTTTTTTTCAAAATGCTGTTTGATTACCTCAAAAGTAAAGACTTAAGCAAACGCTCTTTGCTTGTTAGGTGATGCTGGCTGGTTATAGACCATGTAGAGCTGTTCTCTGAACTGCTGTTTTCTAAATGCTCAGCCCTTCCCTGCTCTGGGTCACAGAGGACAGTGTCTATCAGGTTTAGTTGGCTTCCTGATGGGACACCACATTGAGGGTGCTTTTATGTTCTTATCTTCCGTTCTTCTGTTGTTGGAATCCCATGGAGCAGGATTTCTGCAAAGTGTGGATCTAAAACCTGTGTGAGAGCAGGGGCTGGCACTCAGTAATGGGAGGGGAGGAGGCAGGTGAGGTGGCAGAGGAGCAGGGGGATGGCAGCAGCCACTGGGAGCACACAGAGGAACAGCATTAATGGCACCTTATGTGGAGGAGAAGGAAGACTCCAGAGACAGGGATAAAGGAGGGTGTTTGGGATAGGGAAGGAAGGGCATTCCAGTGGAATGGAAGGGAATTCAAGGGGAAGGGAGAGAAATGATTTTTAGCCGTGCAAAGGTATGAGAAGAAATACCTGTCTCTAGTTCCTCAGTGCTGAAGTACTCAATCGATTGTAATTAGCTCTGGAATAAGTACACTCACAGGGGCCTACACAGAAAGGCTTTGGCAGAGAATGAAGGGCTTGGTTTGGAGAAGAGTGAAAGTTGGAAGAGTGCAGTTGAGAACAGATCCATCGTGTTGAAAGACAAAGAGGATGGGTGGAGGGTTTATCCTGCTCCTCTGTGAGGGGTTTCTAAGCCATGAGCTATTCTGTGCTGTAGCAGATGTGGACAGGCCTTTGTTTCACCCTGGCCGAATTAACGGAGCACAGTCTCTGTGGCAGATTCATGGAGGCTCTGGAGCTGGCTGAGCCATGGATGTGCTGCTGACACTACACTGGGTTTGGTTACTTGAAGGAAAATGCAGCTATGATTACTCTTCCTTTTGCTGTCTGTGAATGACAGCGTCCATCAGTGCTCATCCACCCACTGAAGTGTCAAAATGAGACGTGTTTGAAAATGGCAAAGATGTGCAAATTCCATCTGAGCATTGTGGCTCTTTGTTCTCTAAGGCTCTTTTCTTGGCCCCTCACCATCCTGCCAAAACACAGCTCTAGAGCAAGCTCCGGAAAGGTTTCGTTCAAAGCCATCTCTCCTCTAATCTGGACATTCCTTCAGTCAATTCTCACCGTGGCTGTAGTTCTCCATTTGTGTAATTTACATAATTCCATTAGGTTGAATAAATTTACACAAATTTGTACCTTCTTCTGCTGAGGTTTGTGGTAGTTGTTATTGCTTTGGGATTTTTTGAGCATAGTCAAGCCCTTTCTGCTGCAGTCACTGTGGAGGATATCAGCCAGCAAAGCACCCGTGTTTCACGTTACTTAAAGATTTCCTTACAGAGAAGAATGAAGGAAGTTACAGTATATCCCAGGTCACTGCACCCTGACAATGCTCAGAAAATTCTCATCTTCCCTCTGCATTTTCCCAGTTGCCCTTCTCTTAAAAGCACCTATTGCCTCTTTTTGGTTAAGTTCATTCCAAATCCAATTTTGAGGGAAATACCTTTTCTCTCTGGTCTCAGACACAGTAACACCCCTGCCCCACAGATGATAATAGGGATTGCTTACTCAAATAGAAAGAAGAATTCTTTTATGGATGACATTTTTATTTTATTTTATTAGATGTTCCATGTAAGGCATTTATCATTGGAATAATTTTCCCTCTCAAAGTCATATCAGACACAAAGCTGTCTTCGGGGCTATTTCTTCTAGTTCACTGGACAGCTGTTCTGCCTGAAAAGAAAGAAAAGATCATATATCAATCAAAGACTTCAGGAGAATCCTTATGTTCTTTATCTAATAGGAAAATCCTAACTGCGAGTTCTTGATCTTCTGACTTCTGCTTTTTCAGTTTGAAGAACTGCACTGATATATTTTGCAAGACTATCTGTTGGGTTTATTTTTTCAATGTATCTTTTGTGTGTCGTTTTGATGCTTGGAGGGTGTTACAAACTCGTCTTCACTGGTGACAGCCACATCATAAGCAAACAGTTAACAGTTTTCTTACCCCTGTGACTCGATTCATCCTGCTCTGAATGTCACTATGGGCAGAAATTAGTGCTGCTTAGCAGAAACAAGGTTCTCTGCTCTGCTGGTGCTGAAATACTGATTTCCAGTGGAAAAAGACTAAAGGGCTGAAAGATGTGCCCAAGCTGCAGCCTTCTAAACTGGTACAGATGCCTGTATTTACTCATCATTCTGCAGTTCTGTGACTCCATTGCAGTGAAATAAGTAACAGGGAATTTTTTTTTCCCAAATATTTTATTGCTAGTTATGTATTGTACCCTAGTCTGCCATGCTAATTTAATGAAGACTCAAAGTCCATTAGAGTTCATGGTCTTTAGAAAAATATTCAGAATACCTTATACAATTTACCAGACAATGTGAATCTACAGTAGCAGAACTGAGATTAGTGTGTGTCCTTTCATCTGTAGGTGTGGGGTGAGACATACAAGTGAACTTGAGTGCTCCCTTCCAGCCTAGCAGTGATTATTACCTTCCAGAATGGAAACCACAGCCTCTGGGCAGGCCTTCCTGGCCCTCTTATGTTGTGAGCTGAGTGTCAGAGCACATTTGCACTGCACAGGTACCCTGGAACCAGGCTGAAGGCTGGCTTGGAGACACAGGAGCCCAGGGGAGCTCTTAAGCAAACTTGGATGTTTTTGCACAAGGGAAAAAGAAAGGCAAACTAAACTCCAAGAGGATTTCTGTGTACACCTGTTGGTGCCCTTTAAAGCAGTCTATTACATGTTCATGCTATGTTGGCATTGGATCGCATGTTCAGAGCCCAGACAGTGCCATGTGGAGCTCAGCAATAGAAAGATTTGCAGTGTTTTGATGTGTTTTTCTGAAAGAGACCCTCTGTTCTCCCAGCCAGCAGACCCTGACTTTGGTAAGGCTTTGCAAGGGCTGTCTGGCCTGGATTCCTTTATGTAGGATTGCAAGGAAAATTAAGGCATGACGCAGCTAATTACGCAGTGGAAAAGAGGTATGAGAAAGGAAAGATGTGCCAGCATAATTGCAGTAAATTCTTGTATTTACATATACTTAAAGTCGTCCTGATCCAGAATTTCCCGAAGCAAATGAATTTATTGATTCTAAGCAGATCTTGGATCATATTGCTTGCCACATTGGATCAGAATATTGGGCCATCAAGTGCCATTGATTATGACCAGGAGCAGAAGATTTAGAGGAAGAGGCAAGAAACCTGTGATCAGTCATTGCAGAATAAGCTCTCCTTAAGGATGTTGTAATTATAAGCAGGACGCATGGCCAGTGTGCAAACTGTGATAGCTCCAAACAAAGGGAAAACAATGGGCATGATTTAATTCTCTTTTGCTTTGAAATAAAAAAAAGATCAGTTTTATTTAATCAATAGACTCTAGAGTTTGATGTATGGATGAAAACTTACAATCAGTGGAATAATATTTCTGGCTAAGCACTTCTCATCAGGAACTTGTTTGACCTGTGAGCTGCTTCATTTTTTAAACTTAGATGTCTCTATTATAGAACTTCTAAAGATTGTTGCAGTGCCAGCATGGGGAGCGTGTGTGTGTGCTTTAATACGGATGCATCTTGTAGGAGAGGAGATAAACCACCTTCTTTGTACACAGACACATACATGATTTATCAAACATATTGTATTACTCTGTCTTTACAGTAAAACATACAGTGGATGTGAATTACTCTATCTGTGAAGGATTAGAAACTCTGATGTTATGTCTTGTATTCAAGAAGAGGATTACTCTGCAGATAACGTGCAGATAATTTACTTTTAGTGAGGCACTGCAGTTTAAGGACAGAAAAATCAACTTTCTTGAGGCAAAAGGAATAGGAATTGGTACAGAAAAATATAGGGTAGTTGACCACTCATGGAAATTTCAGGAGAACATCAGAAATATATCATTATATATTTATTCAACAGTTTTCATTTCCATCTTCCCAAAATGGTCTTTTGATTTAAAAAATATTAAAAATATGTTGTAAATGCCGAGTACCTTAAAATTCACCAATTTTATTGCATGCATTGGCATGATTGGCAGCATTACATGCCAACAGCTCATTTGAATATGAAACATCTGTACATTATTATTTAGGGATTTTTCATCTGTTGATTTTAGAAATGAGGATTTTATGAGTCCTTGCATGCATAATTGTGTGTTACTTATATACAGAAGCAGGCAGTAATGAAAGAATTGGCCAAAAGCATACTGTATATGGTTTTGTGATTAAGATAGGAAATGCAGTGTATGAAGAAATACAATATGCACTGCATTTGATTTTAGGTGTGGCAGCAGCAATTATGATTTTGTAACAGTGGAAGTAACATGACAGTTCAAAAGCACAGTGAGAAGATTATGCTTTCTTATACACAGCAATGTAAATTCTTAAAATAACAATGTAATTTTTTCATTTTTCACTGGATATCAAGATAATCCAATTTAGAACAATTTATTCTCAACAGGTATGGTAAAAATAGATATATCATTCTGGAGCGTGGTATAATACATTAATTTTTATGAGTGAGTTATGAAGATGTACAACTCAGGACCTAGGATAAACATCATATTCCTTAATTAATCCATTACATTATGGCACATATGTGTCACTTTTATTACCCTAAAATGAAAAATGTTGGGGAGAGAAAAAAAGCCTGGTTTTTTTTCTGTATTAGAAAACCTTTCTTCTAAAATCATAAAAACATAAAATGTAATGTGGCAAACACTATTAATGAGTTAAACATCTAAATTCCTTGAAGACTTGTAAGATAAAGAGCCATCATCTTCTGGTAATCATTCAAATACATTCTTAGCTCACAAATATTAAAGCTTCTGCATGCAGTTTCTCTATGTTTAACTGAATCCAGACCACTTAAATTCCAGCTCGAGAATGCAGGTGAAGCTGTGATTGACCAACAACAGAGGGGCATAGTGGAAAATGAAGAAAAAAAATCATCTGTCCCTTTAATATCCCAAAAAGCAGTGGTGTAGATTCCTATAGTTTCAGAAGCCACCCATAGAGATCTACAGAGTACTTTTCTGTCATGTGGGTCTTATTCTAGCCAAGGTTCTCCCTTCTGCCCCAGCACAGCTCTCCAGTAATCTGGTGTGTTTGTTTAATGGGTAGGAAACTCATAATTTCTAGAGGAAGGGTGGCAAAGTGTCCCCTTTGCTTGAGTGCTCTGGCCTCAGCTTAGGAAGTTGTTCCCTTTGGCTCTGGGTGTGGGTGGGTATCACATTTTAACCACAGAATTTTATTTACAGATGGGAATGAATATTAGGCTTGTAATTATAAATATTTTGTATTTGCAGCAAAGGGTCTGCAAGAGCGCTCGTCACCCGTTGATTAAAGAATTAAACCTCCCCACACTCCAGCCAGGTAAGTGACACCAGCCCTGCAGCTCCAGTAGCTGTGGTTTGGGAAGGTGGGTGGTTTTCTAAACAGTGGGCACTGGTGGAGCTGTCCAGGGCACATCTTGGAACGTGCCAGATCTCCCTCAGCTGCCGGTCAGAGACTTCTTCTCAATGCAATTTCTCTCTTTGGTTATCTAACATGGGAGCTGCTTTTCCAAAATGTGGTACTTCAATTGTATGTAAGTGCTAGAGCTGGGTGCTGAAACAATCACTTGCATCTTGTCTACTGCACTGTATTGGAACTTCCTAAAATCAAACCCATGAGATTATGAATGTGTGCTTTGTGAGCCCAAGAGCAAATGATCTGTTACATATTTTGAATACATTTTCACGTGATTTTACAGTGCTAGGTTATCTGTCACTATTTGTCATTTCTAAAATCTGATACTAACAGAATTTAGTAATTGTCATTTTACATTAAAATAAGAACAGACACAAGACAACACAACCCAAAACACTATTAATGAAAAAACCAAATTAGAGATTATTGTGTATTGAAGACACGAAATTTAATACAAATTAGCACAATACAAAGAAATATGTTTTTCTGCTATCTCAGCATTAGAAGAATAGCTCTGCTTTTCTCCATATGTCTGTGTCACCAGGTTGTTATTTCTTTTGTTTAGTCATATAATAGAATGTGTTGAGACATATTATACTCAACTTGTGTAACAGCCTACAAATACTGATTGCAGTTTGAGCTTGTTATGGAAAAGTATTGCCCTGTGGATTGAGAAAATGACCAACAGCGGACTATAATCTATGAAGCTGAGAGTGAAATTGCCAACTAGAGGTCATTTTTCAAACCAAGGGGCAATAGTTTTCTACTATAAACTGAATATTACAGTCAGTATATGTTTTATTAAACCATTTCAGAAACTTGGGAGCAGTTTCATTTAAACTTCTTGCTTGATGTGGCTCAGAGAACAGGCCCAGGGCAGCCCACAAAAGAGGCCTAGTGCAGTCTCTATAATAAATATTCTGTATACTCAGTAATTATGAAGGCTTTAGGGCCTTTATGGTGAATAGCCATATCCTGCCACCATTCTGAATCCTTAGCAGCAATTGAAGTCATTAAGATTTGTGTATAAAATTGAGTGCAGGCTGCTGTTTCTCACTGAAATACTGTGGCAAGCTAGAACTATATAGAAAAGCCAATTATGGCTATTGCAGTCTAAAAGATTAAAAGGAGAAAGCCTTTTCCTCCTCCATATCCTCTTAGTGTTTTTCTTCCCTACTGGAGTATGGAGATGATGGCACTCACACAGGGGTGATTGCCTCGTGCCTTAGTCAGTAAGAGGATTTCCACTCTGGAGTAACAGAAGTGACATGCATGGGCAAAGTGAAGCCTTTAACCTCTCCTACAACCCACCTTGCTTATCCATGGAGGGTTCTGCCACCCTGTGCCTGGGAACAGAGGTAATTTCTGCAGCCATTGCTTGGAGTGACTCTTAGCTGTTAATATTTTTTCAGTACAAAACCCTCAGTAGCCTTCAGGTTTTAGGAAGAGTGATGGGGAGTTCTAGCTTCTCTGCAAAGGTGGGGTGTGAAGGAATATCAGAAGGACCACAGTGGCTTGGGCAAAAGGAAGGCAAACAAAATTTTTCACTTTTTCCTTGAGAATGCCTGTGGAAAATGATTTTGTTTAGAGCTCCTTGTGGGACTTCTCCTTAGCACCTTTCTGTAAGCTTTGACATCTGTTTGTCTACCTTGCAGGATTTCTGACTTTCTGTTTTGGGGCAAAGCTCAAAGTCTGATCCTGATTTTGTGGCATAACCATATCACAGACCAATCCTACTGTCTTGTTCACAGCACACATATTTAAATTCCTGCATGCCTGAGTTGGAAATTCACATGTCACAACCATGAGAATTTAGTCATGTAAATTGTGTGCTCCCACAACCATGATTGGAGATTTCTATCTGTATTGGCCAGATTATTGCATAGCTACAGCTATAGCATGGGCAAATTAGGAGCAAAATCTGTTTTTCTACTTGGAGTTTTTAAAAACCAGACCTTACATCCATATGTGTGTATATATTATACAGACACAGACATAATTTTCAAATGGTCATAATTTTAAAGGTCTACATAAAACTTCACCTCAGCAAGGGTGATGGATTAGAGTAATAAAAGATGGAGCAGCAAAAGTCCTGTTATACATCTAGTCCATCTTCTTGACATTACAGGATTGTTCCCTACAGGGTACTTGCTGATACTTTGTCCAGAGCAGGTTTAAATGTCCCAAGCAGTGAAGTTCCCACTAAAGTTTGACAGATATAATTCAAAGCATATTTTTCTGACCCTCTATCTTAAATTGAACAGTTGATATGTTGGTCATAAGTTCAGGGACCTGTCCTGTGTATATCCAGGCTTCTAAATACTTGCAAAATTCTCTGTAAATTGGTATTGACTGTGCCATTTTCTCTCATCCTCCAACTAATGCTGTCACTGGGCAGATTGTGAGGGGTTTTTAGACTGGGCCAGATGAAGATAATGCTATTAATTTAGTGCATGTATTGCCTAATGTATACACACTATATATACGATTATGTATCTGCTCTGTGTTCATTTCTAGGAGGATGTTGTTTAGAGGACTGTCTGATTGTATTGGGCCTCTGCAAACATATAATTAATCTCATTTTTAGCAATGCTTAGCTCCAAGCTGATGGTGTAGAAATATAGGGTTATTAGTTTCTAGAACATTTTTATTATGCACTTTCTATTTTGATTGACAACTATTAGTATTTTAAGATGACAGAACTAAAACTTATGCTGCCAGATAGCATCAAATGTAATGTATACTAAGTAAACAGAAGCATGTGAGCAGGATAATATTTACTGTATAGTTACACAGCAATGTGTAAGACACTAGAGAGAGAATTATTCTTCAAGAAGGATATTTGATATTTTACACTCTTTAGAAATACAAACATAGGAGTGAACTTTGTACCCTGTTTCCTTAGAGTAGCATGCAGATTTTATCATCTATCCTGGATGGGTTGCTCTTGAAAGCTTCCATTCTTCACCTTCTTTTCTCTAAATTGCCTGTATGGGAGATGAGGGGGAGAAGATCCTTCCAAGATGAATTTTATAGCTCTTCTCTTTACCATTTGATGGTTTGCCTTGTAGCTCCAGGTGGAATTTGTGTTGAACCCTTCATATCCAGCCCTTTTCCTGGAGAGCTCGACTGTCCAAGTCAGGTCTGGTGTGGGGAGAGGCAGAGTCAGAAATGTTGTGCAATAGGACATTCATGAGAAGGATTGTAGGCACTGTGTCCAAGTCAGGTTGCAAATTCCCTTTATGGAAAAAAAAATAATTAAAAATTAGCCAAGTAAAAGATCATTTTGCCTTTGAATAGTTACTATGAAGTAGATGCAAAATCCCCATTTATTTCTAGTGAATATTTAATATAAAGCAACTAGAGGCAGGACAAGAATTACCTAGATTTGAAAATGCAATGAATAAAGAGGCTCCTGTTTTCATGACACAATTCACCCCTCTAAGATTACTTCTGGAATTCAAGTTAACAGGAAGAAGCTGGAATGTTCAGAACCTGGTTCAGAAGGTTGTTCTTAGGTCTGTGTGCCTCACTGCCATGCTGCCAGGCCTGGCTTTAGAATGGGATGGCAGAGTTGTGCATCTCCTCAAAACAAAAATAAACAATGCAAGCAAAGTGAACGAGATGTGAATTCTTGTGCTGTGTTAAAAAGTAAATTGATAAAAATAGCACTAATCAAAAAGGAGAAAGACTTTGGGCTTTCTGTTTTTGTAAAATAATTTCAGCTTGTATCCTTTAGAGCAAAAAGTAGTCTGCTCAGTGTTTCAGGAAGTTCATCAGGCACAGAATTTATTAGGCAGAAGTACCTGGTTTAGCTCGTGTAGTGAAAGGAGTAAAGCTGTGTTAACTTTGTGTTCTACCTGTACTAATTTTTCCTAATTTAGACCTACCTTGACTGTTTCAGTGAAGTACCATGTGTGCCCATCTTTAATAGAAGAAACTCTAAGAGGCAATTCTTAAATTATTCTCATTACAGTTTTTTTTTATGAAGGATCAAAAGCAACCACTTGTGTCTTTTGCCCACCACCAAACCAAGTAGCTGTAAAATCACAAGATAATATCATTAGGCAGTTGGTTTTGACAAAAAAGGATTAACTGTAGAAGAGAAGGAGAGTCGGCGTGGTTAATATATTTTACCTTTTTTTACTGTCTCAGGTAAATGACTTTTTACAGTCATTGAGACAAAAAGTATCTGGAGGGGGGATGTTTTAATTTTTCTATGAATGAGCCTTTACATACAGTGTCTGACTCCTACTGGGGCTGTTGGGCAGTTTAAAAGGTCCAGTTTCTAGCTGCAATTAAAATGTTGTTAAACATGACATTATATATATATATAAATAACACCTGATCACACAGCATTTATTATGAAATGTTTGGTGAAGTTCTGTATTCATTCCTTAAATAGAGCACATCATATTTTATTGTTGTAAAATTCTATTTTGGATTACAACCTCTTCTTTTCCCTTAAGTGTATGTGGTTGACTGCTGCAGCATTCATCCACTGTGCCCTCTGTATTTCCTTCAGCTTTTCCATTCCTTGCAAGTGGTTTTCCTACTGACTTGTGCTTGGCATCAGGTTGATGCCATTAGCAAAAACACCAGTCTTAAAATGTTTATTTTGAATCTTGATTGGTGAGGGAATTGCAGGTGCTTGTGGAAGTACAGTTTGTGAAGAGTAGTTCTGTGGATCAAGGCAGTGTGTCATCCTGCCTGATGTACTTGTGAATTGTTATCAATCCTGTTATCAATTTATGCCTAATCCCCTCTTGTCCATCTGTGATGCTTATGGTTCATCTCTTCTGGGCATTAGTATTCATGTCTCAGAATGAAACATCTAATGACAGACCCCACGTTGAGGGAACAGTGCCATGTTATGGTGGAACACAATGCCATGAGGTCTTAGGTAAAGAAGCCAGTTGGTATGGGAAGAGGAAAAAATCTTCATCTGGCAGGAAAGAAATAAGAGGAGATGCTGGGTGTGTGAGTCCTGTTGAAATGAGGGGACTACTCAGCAGAGTAGAAATGAAGAAATGTGCCCTGACACGTGTGATTAGAGTAAGGATGGTTATATGGAGGTTGGGATCACAAAAAGTGCCTTTCAGGTAACATTTCTGGATTTTGTAACCATGGTTCCTGTAAACTTCTCTGCTACAGTCCAGCCCAGTGCAAATTGAAATGCTTTGTTCCCAGATTTGGGAAGAATTGCGTCAGAGATGTTACTCAGAAGGATCTTAACTGCAGTCTTAGATCACCAGGGTCAGGATTTCAATGCTGTACTGTTCCCATCTGAGCATCTCCTTTGTCTCCTGTAATGTAAATCCTACTCTCAAATGCTCGTGTAGGGTTGGCACTGACACTCAGTGGGAGCAAAGGCATCAGAGATCAGATGGAAAATATGTATATACTGCATCTGTGTATTGTATGTGGCAACCAGGCAAAGTGATGGAGCAATGCTTTAATATAAACAGGATTTTATTATACAGTCAAGTGGGGAAAAAGTGGATGTTTCTATTTATCTGTTGGGTTTTTTTTTGTCTTGGGTTTTTCTATCTTTGACTGATACAAATATTTTGGAATCTAAACATATCTCTGCAATACTGTTGTGTCTTTGTTCTGGATTTCTTTCATCTTAACTTATCAACACAGTATATGAGCCATTTTATCCTACAGTGTGATCATCATCCTAGTGTGTATTTGCTCATTAATGTCAGGTTAAGATCTAAAGAAATACGAAAGTAGGAATGAAATTTCTTTATTTCTTTTTTTTTGTTTTGTTTGTACTAATCTTTTTATACTAATAATGATGGAAAAGGGAAAAGTGTGCTGTGGCTTTAGGTAAAGAAAATGGATACACATTTTCCACAAGTGCTCTACTGCTTCCAGACTTGGGTTGGCTTAAATATTAGAACTCAAACATGACCTTAAAACAAAAATTGTGATCAAGTCTCTCTTTGGAGTAGGGAATAATTGGTTTGGTATTTAGAAATAAGTGAAATATCCTAATAAAATATGCCTTAGAAACAAATGTATATCAAATGCACATTCTAATATTTGTATTTTTTCACTGAATAGATTTTTTTTCACCCATGTCCTTTGAATAAGTTCATGAAGAGTTGGCAAGGTCGTTTTTCTATATATCTGATATTCATAGTAAAGAAATTTTGAAAAGAGAACATACCAATGGGAAAATGTAAGAGTTAATAATGTTTTTAAATGCTGTTGGTTGCTAATGGGACACGCATTTGTTACACAAGCTGTCTTCTCTCTTTTCCCTTTTTTTTCCCACCACAAAGTTACCCTAAAAGTTCTTCTAGACAGCTTTTGCATTTCTAAAAAAACAACAGAAGCAAAACTAAAACAGCTTTCTGATTTTCAACTAAAAACTGAATTTTTTCTTGAAGGGTGCAAACAGAAGGGGGAGAGGGATGCAGGAGTGGGCAGGGAGACCACAATTCACACATCGGGGGCTGGGGTTTTGTCTACTATAAGGTGTTGAAAATCTTTCTTTCCTTTTGTGGGGACACATCACCACCCACAGACTCACAAAAAAGAGCACTTAAGAATATATTTTGTCTTGAAAACTTTTTAATTTGATTGACATGATTTGCAACCTAAAATATATTTTCTGAAGTTTGCATGAGGAGGTGTGCAAATGTTTTGATGGAGTTGAAATGCCTGCTTTACCTCTGATGATTTTAGATCATTAGGCTGTACTGTAGAAGAGCATACCAAAATATAAATGACAGGATTTAAGGACAGTGTTTTGACTTTGCTAAGGTAAACATTTTCATATTGCAATGTCAGTTTTGGCCTGTTTTGGGTTGGAACCAAATTGTCTGCTGGAAGTTTCATTTTTAATAGATTTACCTATGCTAATGAGTTTAGCAGCTCTGGCTCTTTCATTTCAGTCCTTCCTGAGAATCACCACGTCTGCCTCTACTTGTTGCTTTATTATTTTTCAGAGCTGTCAGTTCTCAGTCCTCTTCAGACACCCTCCCCTGTAGCAGGAGGCACAGAGGTCTTTTTTTCTGCATTCAGACCATGAGACACAAAGAAGCCCACAGTCTAGTTACTGAGCTAGGTTTATTGCAATAAGTTGGCATTGTAGGGCACATTCTTCCCAACATCTTGAAGCTTTTAGCAAGTCTTTTCTCTTATTTGAAAACTGACACAGTTTGGCTTCTGTTTATGAAGGAGTCACAGCCCTGCAACACTGATTTGCGTTTTCCTAACCCTGTTCTAGTGTGCTTTCAATAACGTGGCAATGCCCTGTGAAACCTTGCAGCTTTATTTACTGCATCAACTTCAGCAGTAGGCAGTGCTTGAACTGGAGTAAAACTTATCAGAAAAGTAAAAGAAAAGGAGATTGAAGGCAATTTAAAAAATATATTTCTGTAGTCTCCTCTTTATGTGTACATTTACATTTTTAACAATATTATTTATTATAATAATTCAATGTGTTAAGACTTGCTGGATTTCTCAGCTTTATGGATTAAAGGTCTTCTTTATTGAACAGGCATTGTCAATGCAAATTTTCCCAGATCAGCTGAATCTTTTATTTCAAGAGACTGACCTTCCAGACTTGGCACTAATACTAAAAATATCAATTTATTTACTAATTAAGGTAGTACTGACTTTTTAATGACAGGTTGTGTCTGGTTTTTTTTAATGCATGTTAGTATATGAGGCTAACTTTTTGCAAGAACTCTTCATGCTGTGTAATCTGCCTCTGTTGAAATAAAACTTCAATGTATTCCCCTTTGAGAACAAATTTTTTT
>VZRX01003278.1:337684-355184 GCA_013398075.1 Notiomystis cincta | reverse complement strand
GAAAAAAAATTACCTTGTTCCTTAAAGTCCTGTTCCTGTGAAGTTGCATGTGCTGAAGGTGTTGGAACATAAAGCCTAACCTTAAAGTAAGGCAAAAATGTAAAAGATCTGCTTCCAAAGAGGGTTCATACACTCTGCAAAGACTCAATGAAACTGAGATTCGTAAATTTTTGGCTTAGTGATATGAAATTCTCCAAGCACCAGGCACCTCAGGCAGGTGACTGTTCCTGCTAAACCCAGGTAGTTCCAGGACTAACACCTCTTTCTGCTCATGTCCAGAGCTTCCAGGTTTTGAGTAATGGACCTCAGGGCTGAATGCAGGATTTGGGAGCTCAGCCAGATGCATAATAGATATTGCAAGACTCTGGTCTTAGATGAGTGCTGTATTGGATGTAGGTAGAAGTGCTTTGTTTAATCAGGACTGTGGCACTCTAGGAAATTCTAGAGTGGTCATATATGTAATTCATTTTGCTTCTGTTCAGCATTTGTGAGCCCTGTATATTAGCCAATTGTGAAATATTTGGAAAACACATCATTGAAAGTAACATTTCACATTTGTATTTTCCCCTAAGTGTATTTAACTGTTAATGAAAGCCATGGGACTGAAAGCTGTTGAGACAGAAATCTTATTCAGGAGACTGGAGCTGTAGTGCTCTCTGACTCATTTGATCCTCCCATGCCTCCTTTGGGATTCAACCATTTTTAAAAGGAATTACAGATAGCAGTAGAAGAATAGCTTTGTCACTGACTATTCATTCCATGGTGTTTCAACATAGGGCACAGATTAATGTAATTTATTGTGTTGAATTTTGTTTTCTGGACATCTGTTCAATATACCCAAACTCCTCCTCTATAAGACTCTGAGGAGCCATCATTTGGTAGCAGCTAGAAAACATTGGGCTGGATATTCACTGGTGACTTGGAGGTATAACTCTTTATGCATTGGATCTCCAGTGCCCTGAGCTATCCAATTGTCTGTGTCAAATAACCCCAATGTGCCTTGTGTCAAATATTACTGATGTCACTATTGACATTGTGTCAAAAAATGTCATACCTAATGTCTGTCACTGAAGAATGGTGGCAGAGTCAAAATTTGACAAAAAACACTTAAGGACAGATAATGGAAGTAATGTGCATCTTTCTTGTTTCCCTAGCAGGGAGCCAAGTAAATTGTGAGTGTCTGTTCAAATTTTCTTATGCTGGCCACATTTTGTGTTGTATATTTCTAGCTGCAGACATTTTAGATTTGAACTTCTCAAAAATATTGGTAAAAAGGGGAAGTTATTCAAAACCAAGCTTAAAATGACCCAGGCTAGCAGGCACAGCTGCAGCTGGTGTAGACCAGCTCCAGGTTAGTCCAAGGCAGGAGATGGCTTCAAATGCTCAAGGGCAACGAGGCCAGAGACACTCATGGGCCATGAGAAGCATGGTGGAGAAAAGATTTGGTTACTCTCATTATACTTTCCTATGTTGTCTATATTGTATATATAATGCATATAATTTTCAAGTGTTAAAGCTTTTTACAATTTGAAACCTCATGAATGTATAATATGTGATAGTCATTTTTGAGAGGTGTTATTCTTGATTACTTTCCTTGAACTTTTCTAAATGGCTGGATGAGGCTAATTCCTCTGGATCTTCTTAGAGTGTTCTAAAACTTTAAGGGTAGGATCTCTTTTTGGCTACCTCCAAAATGGTAGCTAAAAAGATACTTAAAAGTGTCTCCAAAGAGATGCATTTTCAAGCTCTTTTGCTTATGGGAGTTATGAGATAATTTAAAATACCCTGATGCTGATTTGTAAATTTATATTTTTTTTTTGGGGGGGATTTGAGTATTTTGGTTTTAATTGTTAGTATCTCTTGAGTCTCTGAGGCTCCTGGAATCAAGGTGTGTGTCCCTTCAGAGGCAGCATCAGGAAGCTCTGCTGTTCAAGGACTGGACTGTGAGCAGCAGCATCTGGCAAGAGTTTGCTTTGAGCAGACAACTTTAGTAATTCCAAAGGACTCCTGTTAAGTAGTAGTGGTAATAAAAATAAAATCATAGTGGACTGTAAAGCACCATTTTACTCTTCTCCTAAGCAGCTGCCTCCAGTTTTCTCAAGCAGCTGCCTCGTGTTGCCCTGAGAGCCCTGGACTTGGAGAAGGAGTCTCTGCTTGTGCTGCCCAGGCAGTCGGTGTGATCTTAGAGCCACGAGGTGCCATCCTCCCAAGCAGCAGGGAAATGCTGAGGGACAGAGCTTGATGTATCCAGCAGAAGGCTGAGATGTCTGTTGTGAGCTGGTTTGGTTTCACAGAGCTTTTCAGGAAGGAAGGAGTCGGATGCAGACAGTAAACATCCCAATGTCTGGGTCAACACACAGTCAAACACTGCTGGGCTGCTGTGTGTGAGTACCTGCCCTGTGCCCCACCTGAACTGGCTGCTGCCCAAAATCCCAGTGCCCTGGGACTGTGAATCACCTGCTGCTGGAGCCCTGTATGGGTTCTTAGACACATAATTTTTTTTTTTAAATGCTCTGAATTTTGACTCCATACAAAAATTATGTTTCTGAAACATCTTTGCCTAAAACACAATAACAAATAGAAAGTACAATGCTCTCAGATCATGAATAAAAGCTTAACTGCAGGAAGAGTAAAATCCTTCAGTAGAAATACTCAGGAAGGTAACAAAAACATAGAGTCAAAGCATTTGCCTAATTATCAGCATAACTGGATGTAACAAACAAGGAATAAATCACTTTTTTGGCTTCATTATGTTAAATTAAAAAATCCAGTCTTGGGCATTTTACCTCTGAAATATACAGTATTTTCAAGTTCAGAGCTGCCAACATTTCTCAAATAAGTGAAATGGCTCAGGTGATATTTAAGATGATTTTATGCAATGATGAATAGCTCATTTACCATCTTACATTTAAACTCAGATCACATTGAAATGTGTGTTTGAGAATCTGGATGAGTATGTCTGGACTCACGGGCAGGATGTCTTCAAAACAGCAAACAAGAATCTTCCAAAAATTTTATGGGAGCTTTTTGTTATTGAGATCCTGTCCCTGAAAGGCTCCTCCCCACTTAGAGCCCTTCATCATTTTTAGTGTCCAAAGTTCCCTTATCACAACAGACAGCATCTGTTAGGGCCTTAAAAATAGGCTAATTTTGAATTAATAATTAACACAGGAGCTTTGCCTGATGTAGTCTTGGCCTCCAAAAGGGGAAGCAGAGGAAACAAAGGAAGGTGCTCAGCTCTACCTCTGTAGATCTTTGTTCAAATCTGAGTAGTGGGATGCAACTAAAAAGAGAGAGTTTTCTTTTCATCCTGTTCAAATTCCAGATATTAAAGTTTTGTTTCATTGGCCAAAATTGCCAAAGCTGTTCTGTTTGAATAAATAATATGTACTTTGAGATTCTTTTCCTTTTGACATGCAATGATGAAGTTGTAGGCTAAATGCTTGCTTCAATTAAAAAAGGGAAAAGGACAACAAAAAAAGGGGAACTCCAGCAGGAGTGGGTGAGTGAATGTGCTCTACCAGAATCACTGAGCCTGAAGCTCAGGATATTCACTTATCATGTGTGAAGCTAAATCCCTGATCTACCTTTTCAGAGCCAGGCATGAATGTAAGCCTCTCCCATTCAAGAGGATTTTCCTTATTTCATCCCCCTATAAGGTTCCTGTGGGTCCTTTGTTTTTCTTTTTCTTTTTTTCCTGACCACTACTTTTATGAAATCCTGGTAATGCCTATTTGTTCTGTTCATTGTATGCCCTTCTGCATCTGCCTGTTCTCTGTAGCAAAGGCATGAATTCTGAGTTTGCAGTAATTCTAAAAACATTAATTCCCATAAAAGTAGTTAAAACCTGGACTTCATGTTTGACAAAACACTCAGCATGATCAAGTAAGATGGTTAAGTTTAATACACAAATATAATATGTTTCTACCCATTTAGTTTAAAATTCTCTTCCTCCTATTTAGCAGTTTGCTAATGAGAATACCTGTATAGCAGTAATGCTTTAATGGTATTTACCAACATAAATATTTGCTTTCTAGAAGCAATGTTACACAAAATTCCTGAACTGCAGTCTAAGCAACTGCTGGAATGTTTGAGGTAAGAAACCTGACCTTTGGGGAGGATCAACATCAGGAAAACAGAGTTTGCACTGTTTGTGGCTTGTGTCCATAGTGAAGGGGCTTGGAATGGCAGGAAGGTGACTGACACACTCTGTGTCACTGCTGAACCCCAATGGAAAGTTCTTGTCTTTGTAATGATACTGGTAACAGAAAATGTTCTGCAGGAATTTCAGCATAGCCTTGTACACTCAAAGCAGTTGGTTTGTCAAGGTCCTTCTGCAACAGATAAGGGAAAATAAGTAGAAAAGAGGCCTTCATTTGTACTAAATGTTAGAAATTGCAAAACTTGTGTGGAAAGGAAGAATTTTGAATCAGCTGCTGGTGAAGTTATGTTAGCTGCAGCTTAAAGCAGAACAAAAAGTCTTTTTTGAGGCATTGTCTTTTCCATATAATTCTGCTCCTTCTCCCTCAAACCATTTAGCTGCCAGCCCTTACTGCCAGGTGCTTGCATTCGCTGTGCATCATCAGGTGCTGTGCCCACGTGGCTGCAGTTGGTGCTCAGGTGACAGCCCTGCTGTGCAGCCAGGGCACCTCTGGATGGGGCACAGCTGGGGCACAGAGATGGACTTGAGGAAAGTTTCACCACCTTCACCTTCCTCCACTGCAGGCTTGTCCAGGTGGGAGGTGAACACAAAGGAGCCTTCTAAAGTACTGAACTCCCACAGGTTTATTCTTGGGTGTCTGGTATCTTCAGGTGAGTGTTGACATGAGGCTGGGGCAGGAACAACCAGCTGGTAGCATTATTTCCAGGAGGGGCTTACAGTTGAGATCTGGAATGGAAATGCACTTTATTTATGATGCCACTTCTCTAATTATTATTTTTTTTAAGGATTTTTTTTTTTTTGCAAAGGGTCTTCTACTCTTTTTTTTTCCTTTTTTCCTTAGCAAAGTACTCCTACTTAGCTTATTTATTTTTCAGCTTTAAAACATCAGCATTTTATAGATCTGAATTTCACAATGTGAGGATGATTGCTACGTACAATTTGCAAAATTGTGATTAACCAGCCCCTGTTTCGAGTCAGTTCTCCCTAATTCACAAAAGGCTTCCAAGAATAGTCTGCACAAAATTCAGTGTGCAAATTGTAGGGCAGATTTTTAGAGGGCAGTTTAAAGAATGAAGTCCTAAGGGTTTTATCTATATTTATATCTCTTGTTAAACCAAACTCTTATGTAAATGTTACAATCTGTAAATAACAAGCTGAGCCGCTTTCTTAAAGGAAAGATTGCATCCACATTTTTTGAGATTTGGCAAAATTATTAACTTGCACAATAGACTAATATACAAGTATATTTGGAAGCAACTAATGCTAGCGTGTCTTCATCTGTATTTTATGGATATTTAAAGGTTTAAGAATACATAGACCTTTCATTTTCCTGTAAAAATTGTCTCAAATTGAAAAACACTGCCCTTAGTGATGACTTGAAAAAAATGGAGATAGCTTTTGTATACTTTTACTTTTTATAGCCATTAATGTTGTAGTAAATCTTGTATTATTGTATACAGTCTAGATTATTCTTCATTCTTTTGCCTTTGGACAGGAAAGAAATTACTGGCTTCCATCAGTGTTATTGGCAATCCCCATATTCTGACATCTGTTCCTTTCTAAACATTTTACCAACCTTGATGAAATGTAGTTTAGTGTTAGAAGCTGACTTGAAGAAAAAATTGGATGATAAAAAAATAACATTGATTAAACACCAGAAGTAATTTACCAATGACTATCAATATTTTGATGGCCATTGCAGTCTATTGCAGAAAAGCTAGACATCTTATAGTAATTTTAATCATATATAAATCTTTGAATTAAACTGAATAAATGAATTTTCATTTTTTAAACAGAAGGGTGAGAGACTGATTTTACTCAATTTTAATCAAACTCTTTGAGCTGTGGTCCTGAGAATGTTTGGGGCATATTTTACAGATGCTATGCAACGCACAACTCCCCAAATTAAAAATCTCAATGAATATTTTCTAATGCACAGTGGAGTTGTCATTTGCAATGTCCTTTCCATGGAGCAACACTGGGATTTGCCTGCTCCAGACCAGGTGCTGGAGTGGGGGGCACTCTGAGGGGCCTCCAGCAACAAGGGTGGTGGGTCTCTGGTAAACCTCCAGCTTTGTTCACACCCCTCCTTTATTAACTGTGCTTCATTAAAGTAAAGCAGAGCAATAAAAGACAAGTGATTATTCCCTCCCAGGTGCCAAGCACAGAGCAATTATGGTGTGTCTTCCCCCACTCCACAGGGTGGAGAGCTGCAGGAGGACCCTTGCAAGAGGTTGCTGAGGGTTGGGGCAAAAGCAGGGGTGAGTGTTTCATTTCCAAGGATGGGGAGAAGTTAATTACACAGAGAAGGAGGAGGTGTGAACAATATCTTCTTGGGAAGGGAAGTATCTGGGAAATAAATTGAAAAGGGCTACTGGAGAGTATGTGTTCTGCTATTGTGAAAGGTAGATATACAAGAGGATGGGAAGGTGTGATTAGATATTTTCAGAAGCACTTAGCAACAGTCTCGGTGGAGTTGTTGAAATTCGTGGGATTTACTATGGGCTAGTAATGTTTGGGAGCAGAGTTTGGGCAATGCCCTGTGTGTGGACCCTCCCTGCAAGGTTTCCAGTGGAGCTGCAATCCTTCAGAAGGGGGAGGAAGGCACATTTCTCCGGCACTGTGTGTCTGTGGACCATTGAGGACCAAATGAAATTACAACTCTTGATGAATTCACTTCATTGCACCAAGATTTTCAAAGGTGGAATTACTCCTCTAGCAATAGGGCCTTAGAGGACTCCCAAGATAGTTTTTGATTCCCTTACCTTTGAGAGAAACTTGAACCATGGAGGGTTCAAGGTAGTTGCTAGGCTGTTTGAAGTAGAGGAGATTTGAGAGATTTGTTTTCTCCATTTTACAGAAAATTTTAATTTGAAGGAAAATTTTCCTAACAGACATCCTTTAGAAGCTTCACGTTTATTATGAAAACAGTTTTCCCTTAATTTCCTAAAAGCCATTTATGGTAGGAGTAACTGAGTGGTCTGTGTTAAAGGGGTGTATAAACTAACAATTTTTGGATTCTAGTATTCTGTGTTAATCATAAAAAAGTCATATTTCATCCAGAGACCTCTCAGCATGTTTTATAAATTCATTCAAAGATGAATGAATTCTCACAGTTCCTTGCTGAGGCTATTTAGTAGAGAAACTAAACATTATAGACAAAATGTCACTTTTTGAAAGTGCATTGTTTTTCTTAAAGCTGATTTTCTTCCTTTTGAACACTTGTTGGATTTAACTGTGCTTATGTGTACCTACCAGGAGTGCAGTCTGGTGGTCAGGAATCTGTCCTGGGAAATGGCACGACCCAGCTTCTGATGCATGACATTCCCAAGCCTGAGTGTCTCAGAGTTCACATATAAAACCAAGAATAAAACAATTTCTGAACCAGACAAAGGGACAGGACATGGCTCTTCTCTGCTGTAGTGCATTCCTGTGACCACCAGGAGACGGAGATCTTCACCCTGTCTTCTTCCAACAAACTGAAGTCAACATCTAAAAATTATTTTAACACAACTCTGCAAAACAAACTTTTGAATCCATTAAAAAAACAGATGATCTTAGTTCCCTCCACCACAAAAAAAAAAAAAAAAGAAAAAAAAAAGCAAGGAATTAGAGAAAAATGAAAGAAAATNCTGCCAGAAAAATGTTGCAATGAGCTGTGGTTTTTTACACTTGAAATATTAACTAGTGCTTAAGAGCTGATATTGGCCAGGGACACCCACCCACAAAAAAAAAAAAAAAAAAGGAAAAAGAAAAGAAAAAGACTGGAATTAGAGAGACATGAAAGAAAATGGTCATTCTGTGGTCACATTTAGCATCTCTTGTTCAAGGAGGGGGAAATTGAGAGGAAGACTCAG
This sequence comes from Notiomystis cincta, assembly GCA_013398075.1. Classification (NCBI taxonomy): domain Eukaryota; kingdom Metazoa; phylum Chordata; class Aves; order Passeriformes; family Notiomystidae; genus Notiomystis; species Notiomystis cincta. The sequence goes on along the minus strand of VZRX01003278.1, from coordinate 347,165 downwards.
TTGTTTGCCCTGGTGTCCCACAGCTCAGCCAGCAGGAGCCTGACTACCCAGGGCCATGTTCAGGCTGTGGGTGCCTGCCCTCCCTGTCAGACAGGGAATGCCTGGTGGCCTTCCCCTACCCTCTCCCAGCCTCCCTCTAACATATGGTTTCAAAGCTGTTGACGTTCACCTGCTCAGATATCTGTACAAACTACTGGTAGGAGCTACATAAATATCTAACAGATGCACGCGTTCACCCTGGGATTAATGCATTCTGGACTCGGACCCGTCAGCATCACACCCCTTCACAAAGGCATTTTATTTTTTCACTTGCTCATGTGGTGTACACCTGTGACATGCTGGCAATGCACTTGCTTGCAGTGAGAGAGCCCCTCAGGTTCAAAGCTATCCTTATATCTTTGTTCCTTTATGCGTGAACCTTTTGAGGTTTTCTCTTAGTGTTCAAAAGGCTCGAGCGTGGCATTACATCTTTAAAACCTCTTCTGACCCTTTTTTGAATATGCTGAATATAAAAGCAGAAACAAAGCAAGGAGAACTAGATAAATAGATGCACAGAGACATCATAAGGAAAAAAAAAAGCTCCTGAGCTTGCCAATATTACTTCATGCTTTTTATTGCAAACCTGTAAACTAACAATAGCCCACCACCTCACGCAGCTGGGTGTGCCAATTGAAGGTGTGCTGAATGTGTGGGCTTTCCAAATGTAGCACAATAACTGCAACACCTGTGCTAAAACACTTTGCATTGATTTTGGTTTTTACAATATTTGCAATCCTTCTCTTTTTAGAAGCCTGTATAGGGGGGAAAAGAGGACTTGTCAGGTTTAGTTTCAGTTTTAAGACTTATCTCTCAAGGTTTGATGGACCTGTCAGAAAATCACTTGGATTTACATGTACCAAACCAAATATAGGATTGAGTCTTAAAACAGAGGAGAGATTGTTCATTTGTGGAGCCAGCGTTGCTAATGTACATTGGCTTTGACTAACAGGCTCCTTGCAGCTCAGTCCTGGTTTGCTTGGTTGAATTTTTTGTTTTTTTAAACTAAGCAGCCAGTGTTTCAGTAGCCAGTTACAGCAAATGGTTAAGAAAAATACTAATAGTCTGTAATTGTATATCTTAAGGCATATCACAGATTTAAAATTATTAATATTCAATAATTCATGGTTGTTTAATGAAATGACATATCAAATCAGAAAAAGAAGTGAGAAATTTCTGTAACTTAATTCTCATCACTGCAGAACAACATAGTTACTATTATTGCTATTATTATCTGGTACCATAGATTAGATTTAGTGTTATGTTTAATGTTAAATTTCAGGTGTAAAAACAAGATGCTTTTCACTGCCAAAAATTTACTGTAACATTCTAGGCTATTAATCTGAGAACTATAAAGATGGGGCATCATTGGTAAAGTCTAAGCATACCTTTTTGGTCACTTTGTCAGCAGTATAAATGGGTCCAAGGGTTGCCCACAGGGCTAGTTAACCTTTTCTCCTTTAACAGCAGCTGAATTTGAGGTTCTTTTTCACCTAAGTACCTACCAATTTATGTCCGTAATTCCTATTAATTCTGAGTCGTTCTTTCTTACACTGTTGTTGCTTGAAATGGAAAATATTGGTTACAGTCCAAGAGAAAAATTTATAGCCTGTCATTGTAGCCTTGTGCTATTTCAATGTAATAATACAAATGCATTCCCTCTTTGTGATAAGTGTATTTTTCCTTTTACTTTCTCATGCGATGTTCAGACCCTTTCCAGACTTACTTTGTCTCTGTGATCTCAGAGATTATAAATGCTCAAGGAGCCTTTAAAGAAATTTGTTACCCTTTAAAGCAAGGGAAGCAGCCTCACTTGTGCTCTGTCACACTCAGGCTGGGACTGCAGAAGGCAATTTTCATCTCCTATAGTTAAAAGTTGGGGCTCGTGGTACCTCCCTGTTAGGTCACCTTATAACTCTGTGGATGTTTCCCTACGGGAAATAGAGCATCCTCCAATGCTGAGGAAGGTAGAGAAAGTTTTCTCTGCCCAATCAAGTTCCTGTTGATGTGTTTAGTGAGACAGAGATGGAGCTTAGGAACACAGAAGTGCTGCTTGTTTTAGAAGTGAGAAGGAGACCCACTGGAAAAAATTTTCTTTCCAGTAATCAAGGGAAGATGGGAGTCTCACAGCAGTAATGTGGACTCCTCTAATTACCACTTCCAAGTTATTAGCATCTGGAGCCCTTTTTCCCTTTCCTATCTAGCAATTACAGAGTGGGATAGATTAGTGTGTTGCAGAGCTGTAGAGTGGACTAAGTTTCTCTCTGTCGGCACTTGGTTGTTTGCTGAAGTTGATACTTTTAGCTGAAGCCCAGGCTTTTTACCTGCCCTGGAATCCCAGGCTGCTCTCTTCAGGGAAAATGTATATTCAAGGGCCACGCAATTTATTTATTTACTCCTCTGCTCCCTGCCTCCACCAGAGAAAAAGAAACACATCTTAAAAAGCCAAAGAAAACCAGTCAGACACATGTTTTGCACATGAAGAATCACGTCTATAGTAAAATGGGATCCATATGTGTGTTTTGGATGTGTGCATCAATGCTCAGTTTAGCTTTGCCCACATGCCAGGGCGTATGCACTGCTGCCGAAAGCCCCGAATTCTCTTGCTAAATCACACACAAAATTTGAACTTGAGGTTGCATTAATGTCATAAGTTCATAGTTTTCTGTTGTTTCTTTCCCCATGTATAGCGTCCTTTGTTTATAACTCAAATCCTCTCCAGATTAAACTTTAAAAAGACTCTGTGATTTAATGGACTTAGGATCAGATTCTAACCTCCAGCATGAAACAAGCCTGACTGTAGCACTCAATAGCAATAAAGGATTGTTTGCAGTTGCGAAGCAATGACCGCCAAACATTATTCAGAAAAAAAGACGCTGGGACTAATTTTTGCATGGATGAAATATTCAGATGAATGTTAAAAAACTGCGTAACAATAGACGGTGACATACACAAAGGGTAAAAGAGAAATTACTATCATTCCAACATAATACTGCACTAATTTTTTTCTTTTCCCCACAGCCATAAATATCTTAACTTCAAGTTAACATATTCCTTTATGTAAAGTCTTTTTCTGTCCTGTACATATGTCCTGCAGAAGGGATCTGGACAGATCGAAAACCGTCCTGCTTGAATCTGTTTGTAGTTTAAAAATTTATAAAGATAATTGACTCTTCAGTTCATCATCCAAGTTTTGGACTTGTTTATGCATATACATTAATTGTATCCCTTCCTTTCACTTTCCTCCAAGTAAGAGCAATCTTGTAAGTTTAAGATCAGATCCTTGCTGTTGCTCAGGTGCTTTGTTCTCCTCTGGTAGTGGAAAACATCTGTGACTTCACTGGCCTCCAGAGGTTTTGAAACACCTTCTCTAAGACTGTCCTGGGCAAGTGGCAGCAGTAGCAATAGTATCCCATCCCATTTTTCCCTCTGAGGGTGTGCTTGGAGCAGGGGGAACCACCTGTGACTCTTGATTAGTTCCTGGTCTGGCGGAACAAGATGAATTTTCTAGGGAGCAGTTCTCAAGCTTGTTCTACTCTATGCCAAGTTGTTAGTGGGGAATCTGAAAATTATTTTGGAGACCAGTGCTATCACATCTCAGTTATTTTGAGGGAATAGGAAATGAGGTTGAGATTTTAAATCTGGAAATATCCTTCTATGTCTGAGTTTCTACACAGAGTTTAGCTGTTTTGGGGGCATAAAGGTTGTGCAATAGAAACAAACCAAATTTGAAAGTAAGTTCTGCTCCAAGCAAAAGGGGATTGAGGAGGGGAGAGATGTCTTTATGGCATTTATTTTCTTGATTCTCTATTCTTGTCATCATGGTCTTGATCCTGAAAGATATAGTAAGTTGCTTGCTACTAGCACTTTGTTTTATAGTAAATTTTGAACCTTCCTTCTTGGGTTGGGTGATCAATTACTTTGTAAAGAAAAGAGGGTGTTATTTCAAAAGCTGTGTTTTATTTTCATTTATAATTATCTCCACATCAGCCTTCAATCTGGAATCTTGAATTGGCCACATGTGCACTCTGACTTGCATGTGAAAGATCTGTGACAGCAGTCACATGGTGTTTCCATACCATAATTATTCTCTGTATCAGGCTTCCAGTCCTTGAGAGACCTGGAAACTCCACAAGAAAGCCAGTTTGAGTGTACCTATGGGAGTCAGAACTCAGCTCAGGCTTTTATGCCATTGATAAATATATTTTTTTTAAAAAAGGAAAGGAAGTGCCTTGAACTTTTTATTGTCTTACCTTTGTATTAGAGAGCAGTTTCTTAAAACTGTAGACCCATAGAAGCAATGCCATCAGCTGGGAATCTGGTCCATGTGAGTGTTTTTGTGGGTCGTTCTTGCATCTTCCCCTAAATGTTCTTGTTAAGTTTTGTGGTTTAACAATCACCTCAAATTCTTCTATGGAATGTATATTCCCCTCACCTGTTGCATAAGAAATCCATATGAAGGTAAGAGGGTTTTGATTTTTCAGAGGGGAAATGGTTAAGCTGATTGTACTGAAGTGCTATTGCTTGCTGAAAGTATATGTATAAAATACATAGAAATAGCTTCATTTCCTATCAGGTGACCCGAACATCTTATCTCTAAATATGTTATTTAAGAAACATATACATATTTTCATATCTAAGTTGATCTTTTAAAAACTTGACTCCATAAGAAATCCATACTTATGTACCTTAGGTAATTTTTCAGCAACAGTAGATCCCAGGGAGCTTTGTGGGACTGAGCAGTCGGTCAGGACTATAACTGTAAAATTCACTTGAAAATAAGGCTAAAGGTAACTTTTCACTTGGCCAAAATAAAAAGAGAAAAGATTATGGCTGCTCAACAGCCAGACCTCCTGGGAGCCCCAGGTGGGAGTTCCTTTCGCTGTGACGAGGATGTGCCTCCTTGCAATGGCACTGCAGATAAATTCACAGAGATGTCTTTAGAACTACAGACACCAGTGCTTGCACGAGCTCCCACCTGAAGCCCTGGTTTCATCCCTTCCTGTAGCTGGTAGCTGCCATGCTGTGAGGCCCCAGGCCCCTGTGGCAGGTCACAGAGCCCACGGTCGTGCCGTGCAGCCCCGGCGCTGCGGAGCCCAACCGGAGCCGTCGGAGCACGACAGCGGCAAACCGGTGGCTAATAAAGACAGGCAGCAACAGCAGCAGCAGTGCTGGCCTTCTCCACAGCAGGGTACCACAGATGTTTCAGATAACAAAGTGAGCTTCGCTGACAGAACATGTGTGTAATATAGAAAATAATGGGAACCGAAAGAGGGGGGGGAAAAGGCCACTCCAATCCATCCATGTAAAAATGTTTCTTATTTATAAGCGAGCAGCTGAATACGAATGTTGTCTGCTCCCATAGAAGTATAAAATAGCAGGCTGATGTGGATGAGAGACTTCACATGGTTTCTAGCAAAATAGACTGTGCATTGAAATCTCTCTCTCATCCCATGAGTGGGTCTGGACCTACAGCTGGGGCAAATCCATGCAATTTTATTTTCTAGTGATTATACTTTTTTACCTCCTCTGATGAAATGTCTGTGCTGTGGTTGGGAGGGGTGGGAGATCATGGCCAAAGTTCCCTGTGCAACACTGTGGAATGCTGGACAGTTTTTGGACAGGACAAATTTACTAAATAGTTGCTACACTGAGGAGTTTTGCAGGGTGGACCTGGAATATGCAGGGATGATCCCAAACTACCTGGAAAAAAAATCCCATGAGTGGCTCTCAAGTGAGATAATTAGCTGCAAACTGGAAGAATTACAGTAGAAATCCCTGTTTTTATGATATAATAGGCTTACCCTCTACTGTTCAAGTGTCTCAAAGTAATAAGATCAACCTCATAGTTGAGGAATCCTTGGGTGAAGGAGACTTTCAGAGGTCTTTTCTGCACTGGTCCCAAGGGCATGAACAAGGAACATGAACAGGGCACCCTAGAAATTGCAGGGTCACCCAGTGGTGGTAGCTGGTGAGAGGTACCACTGCCTAGGGGCCTCATATTGGCTTTGTGTGTAGCCTGCAGAGAAAAGGTCTGCAAGCAGGCCAGGAAGGCAACCCAAAATACCACAAGCAAGAGCTGCCCAGGGGGGTGAGACTTGTTAGCCTGCTTTTGAGGAGTAACAGACAATGGGATTCTGCAGGATGGAACAGGAAGCTCCTATCAGAGGCTAATAAATGTTTCCTTGTAAAATGGGGAGATGCTTATGTGAGTCCAGATATAAAGTGAAAGTAAGACAGCCCTCAGAGGAATTTCTGATGTAATAAATGTACTTACTAGGGCAGTGTGTGCCAGAGCGAGGCAGAAATGGGCTAAGACCAGAAGAAAATTAGAACCTCAAGTGCAAGCTGAGGTTCAGTGGTCAGATGAGATGCAACCATTTCCTCTGAGAAAAGAGTATCTGCCCTGACTTGATTATCTGAGATTGGCGTGGCCAATGAGACGAACAACAGCGTAGGATTTCTGCCATGTGTCCTGCTTTAAGCAGTAAAACATGAACACAGAATATGGTAACCAGCTGAAAGAGGATTTGGCTCTCAGCATATGCAAATTTTATGTACAGATTGTGCTGTTGCAACTCCAGCACCTCAGTGGGTCAGAGTGTGTGGTGTCAGATTATTGCGTCCTGTGGCTAAAACCCTCTGAGACTGCCTTGGGATCTGTGCCTTGGCCAGCACAATGCTCCTCTGCATGTGCAGAACAAAGTCATCTGAACTGTGAGAGGTGGGGGCATGCAATCACTGACAGTAAAATCAGAGGTGAATGATCTACAGCAGATGTGTCTGTGGCTGAAATGTAACTACGGGCTAGGCAAATTGCTCCAAAAATCTTGTGATCACTTTACTAAGGCTTATAATTTTAGTGTTTCTCTAAAGCCAGGTATGTAAAAGCAAGACTACTATAATGTATTCTTTAACTGAAGAAAGTAAAAAAAATCCTCATTTTTTTTTTTTATTAAAGTATTTTTTCCTTCTCTGAGCAGCATCTTGTAATTGAGATCCACCTTGAACATGCCAAGGTCAGAATTCAAGACACAGAATATGCTCATGAAGCTGCCCAACAAGATACCTTTATTCAGCCAAATTGGAAAACTTGTGTGTAACCCAAAAGATCAGAATAGAGTCCTTATTGAGCAAGGTTAGGAAGGATAGAAACAATCGGCTTATATAGAGTATTTTTACTTCATAGGAATGTGGTTCTGATTGCTGAAAATGTATCCTTTGCATGAAGTACAAGCATAATCCTATGCCTACTTTGCCCTTTGAGTAAAAGTATGCTTAATAGCAATTTCAGGGAAAAAAAAATCTATTTAAAGCCTGTTGAGCAGAATATCCACTTATAGAGGGAAGCTATAAGTGAATAATGTTAATGGAGTTCTGTTTTGTAAAATGCATAGGGCAACTAATAGAATCAAGCTCCTATAACAGTGAATGATTGAATTACATTTAAGAGAGTACCTAATTTATGACCTTTAAAGATAGTTTTATAGCTGTCTGCTTTTGTAAATCCTAGATCACCTTCATACAAAAGTTTTTAGAAATCTCATCTCTCACTTTATATTATGGTCAGAGGACCTTTTGTGCTATTGTATGTCAGTAGCTCCATTAAAACATTTAAGTAGATAGAGGGAAGCTATAAGTGAATAATGTTAATGGAGTTCTGTTTTGTAAAATGCATAGGGCAACTAATAGAATCAAGCTCCTATAACAGTGAATGATTGAATTACATTTAAGAGAGTACCTAATTTATGACCTTTAAAGATAGTTTTATAGCTGTCTGCTTTTGTAAATCCTAGATCACCTTCATACAAAAGTTTTTAGAAATCTCATCTCTCACTTTATATTATGGTCAGAGGACCTTTTGTGCTATTGTATGTCAGTAGCTCCATTAAAACATTTAAGTAGGCTAATTACTGAAAGAAAAAAAAATGCTTTCTGGAGAAAATTATTATACCTGTTTATTAGTGTAGGAGAAGTTCTTAATCTGGGAATAAATTTTGAACCCTAATGATGAAGAATGATCTGACCCAGGACCTCTTCAGAAAAAGAAATGAAGCCCTATAAATACCAATTATTGAGTGTTTTCCCCTCAAAACAGTAGATTTTTAAAAAATAGAAGTTTGTGTATAACTTCCACCAATCACTGAGATATTATGCACAGGAACATGAAGTTTTATAGTCCTATCATTTTTTTTCCTCCCATTTATTTTTACAGTATGTGTTTGTTTTATTGCTGTGAAACTCTGATTCAGTGTTATTTTGTGCAAAGGAAACCCTCAAATTTACTGCACACTTCATTAAAACTGTTTGTACTTTTATCAGTTTTAAAGAGGCTGCTCTTGCAGTCACTTGATGCTGGTTTTGCCTTGCACTGTTCAGGAAAGTCAAGTGAATTTGAGAGCCCTTCCATGTAGCATTGGAATTCATACAGAGATTCTGTGTGGGAAAACCCTGTCATAACTCTCTGTTAAATTTTACATCATTCCTTAAAGCATTCTACAATTTTGTTAGCTTTTGTTGCCAGAGGGTTCTGCCTGCTGTGGTGCCATTGATTGCTCACCCTAAAAGAAGGCAGAGAACAAAGGTGGAATAAGCTGCTAATCTTCTGGATCAGCCAGATGTTATTGAGAGGTATATGGGAATTTAAGGCACTGATCCTTAAGGAAAAGAGGTGCAGAGAGGGGTTGTGAGGCTGCCAGGAGCAGTCACTTCCCTGTGGCACCACGGCTGCCAGGGCTCTGCTGCATCATGCTGCCTTAAATGTGGCTTTTGCTGCTGGGTGCAATGGGGCTCTCTGTGGAGCATCACATTTCCAGAGAGCTACAAATGGAATTGGCTACTTTAAGAATGTGATCATTTGAAATTTTTTTTCTTTTTTGAAGATCAGTTTAGCAAGGAAGATCCTAGCACTTTATAGGTCTTGCTTGTTCTCTGTGAAAGCTCTGTGCTGTAGCTCTGTCTGAGTTCCCGTTGAGGTAATCTCAACATTCTTCCTGCTGCAGAATCAGAGCCAAAAGGGCTGGACTGCACATGTATAGCTAAGGAACAGACTAGAAAAAGGCTGTGAAATTTCTGTGGCTGATCCTCCTTATGGTTCTGTCCTTTGCAGTGTAAAGTAAAAATTGTATTGTTTTACACAGAAGCTCCATTATAGCTCAGGCCTTTTCTTAACCAGCCACTTGAGAGTGGCCCCACTTGACTCTCAACACAATTTACTCTGACCATTAGTTAAGGGCTGGTTCTGCTCTGTCTGGGGTGTTCCCAGCTCCATATGGTGGTAGCTTAAGGCTGATCTAAGAGTAAACAAGAAGTGCAGGGTTTCGGCCACACAAAGGTGTGGGACTGTCTATAAATTTAAAGAAGTGATTAAATGCTCTGTCTTTATTTCACACCAAATATGCCAGGAATCAGAGGCTGGGTCTCACCTTTTTTTTTTTTTTTTTTT
>VZRX01003278.1:332137-337521 GCA_013398075.1 Notiomystis cincta | reverse complement strand
CCATATTGCCCGGGTTTAGTGGGGTTGGTTCCTCTTTTTTTTTTTTTTTTTTTTTTTTTTTTTTTTTTTTTTTTGTGCTTGTTGGTTCTTTATTTCAAAGAAAAACATTTTTGGAGGGGTTTTTTGTTATTTTATCGCTGCTTTTCTGAAAATGAAATTCCTGCACTACACTGTGTTTTCAGTATTCACAACAAGAAGAGATTCTGGCTTTGCCCCAAACTGCTGACAGTCTCAATACTTTTACAGTGAACATCTCTGGTGCTCTGAGGAAGAATTTTGGAGGATGAGAGGGAATGTCAGGCTAAAGTACCGTAAATAATTTATAGACCTCAGATAATTGTCCTGTGACAGCTCCCAGTGCTTCCAGTTTCTTCCTACCACCCCTATTTTCAGCTATCAGTTATAGAATCTTGACTTAATATTGCTAATTGCATAGTAAACAGAACAATATTGTTTGCCCCAAGACAGATTACCATTTCTCATTACAGAATTCACATAGACCACAAATCATTGATACCATCTCCACCAGTTATAATAAAGTTTATCTTCAATCTGATAAAAAGCATGTACTGAATAATAACTGTTGCTCTTATTGTAAGTGGTTTAAAAACATGCTTTTTTAAAAGCTGGGTAGTTCACTAAAGTTGCAATTCTGCATTTGCCCTAGCCAAGAGAGGTGAGAGCTGGGGACAAAAATGGTCAGATTTCCAAGTGTGACTGTGGGTGCAGTGTGTGTGGTGGCACTTGACAGCTGATGAACCTCTTGCTGTTATCACAGTCAACTAAACACAGCCAGTCCCACTTTCCCTGCATTTATCTGTATTTCTACTTGAACCCACTGTTCAGTGCATTGTGGATTTGCATCTTTAGCTTATTCATAGAGAACTAAAGAGCACTGGATGCTGTAAGAAGGTTTATGTCCTCAGTTCAAATTGTAGAGGTCCTCCATGGTCTGCAGGTTTCTGCCTCAGCCCCATAGATGAGCACTTGCACCCGCAGCAGTGCAAGGACAGGCACTAAATCCTTGTGGAAAACTGCCTGAAAAAACAGGTTCATTTTACTAATGAACTAATAGAGGAAGAAGAAATAATTTAGTATGACACAAAGCACCAAAATCCATAGAGGGAATACAGTGGCAGTAGGATGGATACTGTAGTACTTTTCAGGTTTTCTGCAAATGTGGAAATCTTCAATCTGCCCTGCTGAATTTAGATACTCCTTGAGGAGGTTAATCTTCTAGCCTTCTATATTTTTATGTCATATATGCTGAGATGGAAGCATTTGCATCATTGTTGTGTCATTTTGAACAAGATTGGCCCAAATATTAGCTGTCACAACTGAATTTTGCATTTTCCTACCTCCTTTCACTGATATGAGGCTCACTCACCAAGTTCAGCTCTAAACACAAACTTCTTCAAAGCCCAGCTCTGCTCTTGAATTGGGGAAGTGCTGGTTTGGTGAGAAGTCCTAAAATCTGGAGCCAGTTTTAGAGTTCAGTGATTTCATAAGACAACTGAAGATATTGTGCAAGTCCATCAGGGTTTGGATCGGGGTGTGTGAAGTTGTGATTGAATCAGGTTCTAGTGTAATTCTGTGGGGAAGCAGGGATTCAGAAGGATTCTTTCAGAGTTGAACCCCAAACTCATTAAAATATTACAATAAAGTAATTAATGCACATGGCCACTAGACACTCTTAAAATGTAAATTTCACAGCTGTAAGAAATTAGATTTGTTTAAAAATAACAGAAGGCTCAAGTACAAATTATGGAGTAAAAGCCTATAAAATTTCAAACTTGGTTTTAAGGCACAGGCTTTTTTTTTACTAGCTCATTTACTTCAGCACTAGTGTTTGGAAACTGAATTCCTTGTCTGCCTTTTGCCTCTGAAGTTGTAGTTAGGTACCAGTGCAGAACTGATTAGTTGGAAAGCTTTCTTATCAGAAGGTTGGACTTGGAGAACAAGGCAAACTTTGCAAGGAGCCTGCGCCCCATCTGAAGCCCATCTTGTGTTCAGGAGTTCAGGCACAGGGCTCAGCTGAGGTCTTTGCCCAGCTGGGAGGACAGGCAGGAGCAGTTGTTGGGAATGCTCTTTTTCACTGCAATGTGTTTTGGCTGGCACGAGCAGAGCTCGGCCTCTAGGAGCTGCTCAAAGTGGTCGATGCCCTCCACTTGTTCTGTGCCACAGAGGCCCCTGAAAGTCACTTCAAGGTTCAGAAGCAACAGAGCCAACTGGACTTTTGAGGGATGTAACCTGTGCCTTTTCAGTGCCTAATTCCAGATATTCCAGCACTCTCTCACCCATTGGTGTTTACAGCCTGACTGTAATGCAAGAACAGACCTTGGCTAGCAAGTGTTCAGCAGCCTATTTCAGCCCGTTTCCATTTGAAGCAAAGCTGAAATACAGGGCTGCACCAGCTTCAGCAGAGCACTGAAATGGCTGGAGGAAGGAATTCCAGTCAGAATATGTTCCAGATGAATCCTGTTGGAGATCCATTTCTAAACGTATGCTACGTGCCTAACTATTAAAAAGTTCAGATTATGACCCCTCTAATGTTATTTTAATGCTAGTTTTTAAAATGTAATTATAAATCAAATTGCATTTGAGATCTGAAGCTGACAGTAGTGAGCTGGAACTCTCTAAGAGCTGCTTTAAAAATAACCCCTCTCAAACTTTATTACTGGTTTCAGAGAGAGAAGTGCAAGTGGAGTGGCCAGATTCATCCATGCTGTTCCCATCAGCAGACAGGACAACTTGCTAAGTGCCAGTTGTGTTCTGGTTTACAGAGACATCACACAGGAGCTTTTATCTTTATCTGGGGACTGCCTTTCCAAGAGTATCCCTCTTGGAGCCTAAGCAGAAGACACAAGCTCGTTTAAATCATGTTTCCTCCTTTCTTCTCTTGTTCTCTACCATAATGAACTTCCCTGAAGACTGAGACTTCTAAAACCTGCACAGTAACCAAAAAGTGGAGAAAAGTAGGGCATTATTCAGCAAGTGCAAAATTTTGGGGCAGCACAAAGCAATTAAAGGGAAGAAATGCACTTACTGGCTGTCGTGCTGGTCAATGGTATCTGTATGAATGTAGTTGAAAATAAAGGCTGGAAAAGATTCCAGAAGGACAGAGCTGAGAGAATGGAAGCATTCAGCAGGGTTGAAATGTTCTGTTCAAATAATGGCTATAATGATTTTGGTAACTTCGTTTTTCTTTTTCCCCCCTTTTAGTAAATGTAAATGTTTGCATTAGATACTCCTGTAACTTGCCTAAAAATTAACTAATCCACAAAGGCAGTGCATTAGAAACTATAGGCTTTGAATTTCCATTTATATAGGTGTAGTTTAAGGGGGAGGAAGGCAGGGAAGAATAACTGGGTAGGTAGATCTGAACAAACAAGTCACAGTGACTCCTTAGGTACATTTTGGACTTTTTCTTTTCTTGTGAATGTAAAAAGTATTTATTCAGTAGTTACTTACAGAACTCTTCAGTGAATAATGCATTTTAAAAATCTCTATTTGTAGATTTTTTTTTTGTTTTGATTATTTATAAATTTATAGTCATAGCTGGTTACCTAAATCATGTTATTTCTTCTGTTCCCTGATTGCATGAGTTACGTATTTACTTGATTCAATACACAATGTAAATTGTGAATGTTACAGCTGAACATACATCTCAGAATTTTTGTTTGGTTGCTCAGTTACATAAATCAGCCAGTTAGAAGAGGGAGGGGATGTACCACATGATCTACTTAAGCAGCTAATACTTTAAAATTTTGAGATTATATATCTAGAAGTATACATTTTGACCACAGTATGTAGATTATATAAATTGAGTGGTATTATTTCTATTCCCTGATTAATGGTTGATGCTGTTACATCTACAGAATGAATGTCAATTCAAACTTCAATTTGAAATTTGAAGTCAATGAATATTTAAGCATTCATTCTAGATGTTGACTGTGAAGACATGCTAATATTGGTACAGCACATATGCTCCAAATTTTGCAGACAGACAAAAACAGAAAGTAGTTACGTGTTTCTAATGCTGTTAACTCAAAATTTAACTTTGAATTACAATGTTTTATAATATTTACTCAGGTCTCATTTTTACCCTGTTTTGCAGATGGAGAAACCGAGGCAAAGAGGTTGAAGGATCTCTCCTGAGCCCCAGAGTGTGTTGATGTCTGTCCCCTCTCCCTAGACATGTGCACAGACTACTAGACTTCTCTGCTCTGGCTGCAGGTAAGACATATTGTACAAACAATCTGATCAATTCTTGAGTTGACTTAAATAATTCCTAGAAAGGTGAAAGAATCTCAAATATCTAAATATAAAATATCTAAATATAGCTGTATTCTGGTTGAATCCCTGAAAATGATGTGAAACAGACCGTTTTCTCTCTCAGACATAGAAAAATCATGGATGCAATGAGTTGTTACATAATAGCTAAAATGTATCTGTGCATTTGACAAATACCCTTTTTCCTGACAGTTGTTAAACAGCTGGTACTGTGGGTCAAAGGCCTTTTCCTTTTCCATCCTCAAATAACACTCTTTAAGGGAAGCAGACCTAATACTCTGGCTTAGGGTGTTTTTTACTGGACTGACTGGTGGCAGAGGAGAACACAGATATGGAGGAGTGTGTTTAGGCTTTGGACTGTGTAGGTTGTGTTTGCTGCCACCCTTGCAGACACTGTCCTTTGGAAGGCTCACAGTGCAGTGCCACTGGGCTGGCTCTCCACTTTCTTAGAAAGCTTTTTGGCATCCCAGAAGGCCAGTTCAGAGCTTGCAGGAAGTGCAGTGCCCCAGGGACTGCAGTGTAGACACACACAAGTATTTCACTTCATAACATCCAATGTAGAACCTTCCTAATGGTGGTAAATATCTGCCTGAGTAAGGATTACCAGATTTTATCCTGTGTGAGTAGAGAACCCTAAAAGGAGGACCTAGACTCGAATGCAAAGGGCACTGGTGCAATTCTGTGACAAAGTACTGCATCTTTTACTGGGGCTTTGATCCTGTCACTTGTTCTCATGACATGAACTGCCTTTCTTGCAGGGGTAACACAGTCTACCCATGAATTTATCTGGATTCACTTAGGAAGTGTCATCAAAGCTGTGTGCCAGACCTCGATGTGGTGCAGGAGTCACACCAGGGGGTAGAGACAGAGTCCCTCCGTGTGATGACAGATTGCTTGCTTTTCTTCCCCTACACATGGAGTGGAAGATGGAGAATTTGTAGACCAAGAGACAGTAAAAGGATCCTTGCCTTTGAAGAGTTTCTTTTCTGCCTCTTTTCCTTGTCAGGCATGAACTTCTGCCCTAGGTGGTAGTTGTGTACACAGAGGAGGTAGGAGGGGGTATGAGCTCAGACTGTCTGGCTGCAGATGCT
>VZRX01003278.1:327137-329637 GCA_013398075.1 Notiomystis cincta | reverse complement strand
CTGGCTTTGCATTGTATTGTGCTGTTGAGCCAGTTAGAAATAATGAAGCAAACTGAGATTGTCTTTCATGTTGAATAGTGTCTTTCTCCAAAGCTGGTCTCATTAAAGACAAGGTGGTGATCTGTATTCTGACAGATGTCAGAATACAACCTGGCTAATTTACTAAATTTGTGGTTGCTTTGTAGGAAAGCCCCACTCTGCACGCTTAGTGGAGGAGTTTGTATGAGCAGAATTAAATAGAATTGACCCAGAGACTGTTTTCTAGAAACAAGATGGACATATTTTACTTTTTACCCCTGTATCTGCAAAATATACAAAATAAGATGTTTGACAGGTCAAGCCTCAAAGCCAAACATAATATAAACAGGACAGAAATTTAATTCACAGTTAAAATAAAAGTGAAACCCTTCCCCTACGGTTATCAGCAGCAATATTTTTATTAATTTTAACAGCAGCAGTAGGTATAAGAGCATCTGTGCAGAAGAATCTTCCTATCTCTGGAGTTAAATTGACTTCATTAAAGACCAGAGACCGGATGCTGTAATTTTATATCTTTTCTGTAGCATTCACAAGGTCACTATTCCTGCACATGAGAAGAAACCACCTTTGCTTGAATGTCTTCCTATAACATTATCCAGATCCTGCACTGCATAAAGATTTTGATGTTCTGCATTTTAGCTCATCCACTAGTTAGCTAGTTTTTTTGTAAGCATTATAGAGGATTTAGAGGTGAGGGTGATAATCCTGTGTTCAAGTTGGGCAGGTTTCTGTGGAAAGTAGGTTGCACAGAAGATGGCTGCAGAAGTCAAGAGGGAAGAAGCTAATGGGAGGAGTAAAAATGTCTGTCTGATGAGCAGATAAGTAAGGAGAGGGTCTGGGAAGGTGCTAGCAGACAAAGACAAGAAAGCCTGGATGTGGCACAGCTGAAGAGGGAAGAACTGGTAAGGGCAGGGGGTTGACAGCTTTCTGGTATTGACAGGAAACATGATCTGCACAGCTGTATCTGTGACTAACTTAAAACTGGCAGGACATTCTTTAGATGATTACATCTATCAAACTGCTCTTTAAAGAAAGAATAAATATTTTACCAAAATGGAGGGGAGAAAAAAAAGGCTTAGAGCTGCTTTAATAAACTATTAGAAAGCTCTTTTGAAGCCAGTGCCTTAGAAGGCAGTGACTTCTCATGCCTAAAAACTCAGTTCCAGGAAGGGAGGCACTGGTAATGGAGGCAAATAGTGGGCAGGAGGCTGCAGTTTGTACTCTAAATACTTTGCAAGATAACATCTAGCTAGACTATGAGCTTCTAATTCACGTCTAATTAATAGGGCATAGGGGAAAAGGCATCTCCCAGTCAGCTTAGGAAAGCAGAAGATGCGTGGCATGACTTTTTCTTTGGACTGCTTGGGTTTATGCAGCATTTTTCATAGCACTGCCTGTGCTGGAGCCTTCCCTCTCACTGCAATCATCTTAGTTCTCCAAGAACAAGCTTAAACACATTACTTTGGGTGCTCCTGACACGTGGTAACCTGGAAGGCAGTGTGAGACATTCGTTCTGCCGAGATGAAAAGTGCTCTACAGCACTGCTGCACGTGCCTTAGCTGGCTATTTGTGTCAAAGTGGTTGGGATACTCTTGGTGGGAAGTCTAGAGTTAGAAGCAATTGTGAAGTCTCAGTTGGCACAGATTAGTCCCAGGATTTAGGTCTAGCAAAGTGACTTAAGCACTAAATCCCTGCCTTTCCCCTCTAGCCTTTTTCCAAGCTTAGCTGATTACAGGACCAAACTTTGAGATTTCCAGCTAATGAAGATGATACAAAAGGAAGTGATTTGTATGGCTTGATCTCTATTGATGAAATAGATGGCGATTTTTTAACACAGAATTACGTATCATCATTCTAGATACTAATATTGCCATTATAAACTAAAACTACCAAGTTTTTCAGACATAGAAGATGAGGTTATTATTGGTAGCAGCACAGCACATGAGTTTGCAGGCCAAAAGGAATTCTTAAGTCTAAGAAAGTAGTGTTAATTTCTACCATTCCTGTGCAATTGGTGCATCTTTTAAACCAGGAACTTAGATGTGTGGAGCACTGCAATAACAGAAAATACATTTAAAAATAGAATCTAAAATCTTGATTTTTTTCTAAACTTGCTAGCCACAAAAACATAGCTATGGGGAGAGCATTCTCTAAGTCCTGAAGCAGCAGGCTGGGGAGGCAAGGAGATATAAGGAACTCAGAGGGGGTAAAGGAACTGCCTCGCGTAAAGCATTCTGACAAAGTTTATTGCAGACATGTGCCAAAAGCTACTTTCCTTCCCATGCAAGAGGGTGCCAGACAGGTTTTCCAGGCTGCTGCAGGCCGGGTGCGGGTGCTGGTGGGCCGGGCCGGGCGCTGCCAGGCTGTCCCGGGCAGTGTGAGGAGCTGGCGGGGCTGCCAGGCTGTCCCGGGCGGTGTGAGGAGCTGGCGGGGCTGCCAGGCTGTCCCGGGCGGTGTGAGG
>VZRX01003278.1:320966-322854 GCA_013398075.1 Notiomystis cincta | reverse complement strand
GGGGGGGGGTCGGTTGCTTTGTTTTGTTGTTTGTTTTTTTTTGTTTCTTCCCTTTACCCCAGTAAATCTGCAGTGTTCTGTGTGTCTTCATTTACTCACTCTTTACAGATCTTTCTCCTAAAAAAATAAAAAATCCAAATTGCAATAAATTTCCTGAAGTTAACTATAAAAGGTAGTCACACACTAATTCAATAGCCTGATATTAGCTGTAATCCATAATATTATCAGACTACACTGGTAACAATTACAGTGGCAATACATAACTACAGTGTGTTTTGAGGGCAGTATTTTAATAAGGTAGGTGTTTAGTTCCCTGCAGCAAGTAAAACTGGTGATTTTGACTGCAAAGCTGCTTGGACTGGAAATCACAACCGTTGCCAGTAAGGTTTAGAAAGCGTGTGCCAGGCAAGGGAATCACTGTTCAATGTATTTACCCTCTGGGGAGGTAAAACACAGATGGGGGAGTTAGGAGTCTTCTAACATTTAGCTGATACATTAGTGGGTAGCAATTCTGCTTCAGGGATGTTCAAAGTAGTTCATCTACCAGTTGGGAATCATTATGGGCACTAGTACTGAGGATTAGATATGATGGAACAATAAGGGATTGTGGAAGTACCACTATCCTCCCCCTCCCACAGACAAACATTTCATAATCCTGGATACCCTTCTGCAGCTATGGCTGTCTTTAGAAAACAGTACTTCTGGATTAATGGGAAAAACCCCAGTACTTCTGGATTAGTGGGAAAAAAACCCAGTACTTCTGGATTAGTGGGAAAAAAACCAGTACTTCTGGATTAATGGGAAAACCCCCAGAACTTCTGGATTAATGGGAAAAACCCCAGAACTTCTGGATTAATGGGAAAAAAAAAAGTACTTCTGGATTAATGGGAAAAAACCCAGTATTTCTAGAATAATTAACTTCAGTACACATGCTAAGCACCTGTCCTCAAGAAGAATTCAACTATCATAGACAAAGATGATATGGTAATGTGTATTTTGACCAAAATTATGTAAAAATAACTTCTCTGCATAAAAGTAGTATGGTTATTCTGTGTATTCATATCAGCTGGTGTGAGAAAAGCTTGACAAAGCATTTGTGTTTCAGTACTGGGCGAGCAAATGCAGCAGTAGCTCTCTGGGATTGTTTTTATGCCATGATACACTAGGCTGTGCTTAAAAACTAAATTCGTGATGGAGGAAGGGTGATCACATTTTGAGGGAAGGAACAGCATGGTCAAAAACCAGGAGAAATCAACTCAGTCTCTGTTGAGAGACTGCACTCGGTTATCACCTGCTTACTTTTACCCTAGCAATCTCACCTGAACATACATTCATTTTTTCCTGTCTTTTTTCTATAGTCTTGAAGTTAAAACATTTTCCAGAATGTACAAACAAACAGCTAATTTCATTGCACTTCTGTCTGTATGCAGTGAAATAAAATATGATTAGCTTGCTGAAAATGTATAACTTTTCAATCAGTAGTTAATTCAGTCCCACAACCATATTCATATAGGTTTGAAACAAAATTGACCTTCTTGTTTATGTAATCTGTACATACAATAAGTGCCTGATTCGGTAACAAGCCACTCAACAATGTAGATTTTCTGAGACCCAGGAAAAGAAGCAAAATCTACCATTCTTCTGAATAAAGCCATCACCTGTGCACTGCTAATGCTCTGAAGTTACTGCATTGGAAAGGGGAAAAATTAGTAAGGGAGACAAATTCCTCACGTTATGCGAAAGACAAAATTCTCATGGTCCATTGTGGAGCAGCTGAATGGAGCTGCAGGAACAGGGAGGGGTAGGCCCCTTCTCATGGCTCTCTGGCACCATTCCACATGGCTGCTGTTGCATTTTGAAGGTAGGAATTTTTGTGGCTTTGCCGCAG
>VZRX01003278.1:273466-315966 GCA_013398075.1 Notiomystis cincta | reverse complement strand
GGGTTGTAATACTCCCATTAATATAAAAAACGGAGACCATATTTTCCTGTTAAATATTGGGTGCTTTGTTCTGTAAAAGTTGATGGCAAAACTGTCATTGACTTTGGTGGCAAAGTTCCTGAAAGACCTGAAATTATGTGAGATTTGGGAGTAATTTATTTTATTCACCAATTGTCTGAGAACAGATAGGCATTTTCTCATGTTGCTTTGTTGCTGGAAATTATTTGCAGTGTTCTTCATGGAGCAGTGCTTGGGCTGCTGATTGTTTGCATTGTAAACAGTGTGTTGTAAATATTCACCATCTGATTAGTGGCAGAAGTCAGGTGCTGCTGTTCACGTTCCCCCACTGGCTGGGAGCTGTAACTGAGAGCAGATGCCTGTCCTGACAGTGTCTAAAAGGAAACTCTGCTGAACAGAGTGAAAGCTCAGCCCCTCCGTGGGGCTTTGCTGTATTTGCAGCAAACCGATACAGTAGCAGTGGGTTCAGGCCATCTCCCCACTCTGCCCCCGGTGATCCTGCCCTCTCTGGGCGAGTCCTGCCCCGTGGAGCTCAGTGCCAGCGCTCCTGGAGACTCCAGGAGCAGGGGAATTGTGCTGGAGCAGGGCAGCATCCTGACCCTGTGGGATAATGCACCACCTGCTCTGGGCCACACAGGAGCCCCCTTAACCATTTCCAGCAATGCTGTGCTCGCTGCTGGGTGGGCTTTAGCAGGGAGCCCCAGCCAGGCCATGAGCAATTACCCTGTTGCACTCTGATATACAGCTCAGGGGGACTTTCACAAGTCACTGAAACTCCTTTATTTTTCATAGATGCTCCTGCTGGTGGAACTGGTTTGCTGGAGTAGTCAGAGGTCAAATGCAAAAGAGCAGGAGCAACATATAAAAAAAAAAGTTTCTCTCAATGAATGTATGTGAGAAATGGTTCTGAATATCTCCTCATTTCTGATTTGAAATAAAACTTTTATTTAGGTTTTTCTCAATGCAGTTTCTTCCCTGGGATTGATTGCTTCACTGCTATTTTTCCTAGGCTATTTATGTGGAAGGAGGACTAGATGGAATAAAGCTTAGATTATTGTTGCTCCATTTCACTCTGGTAAAAGTGCTACTGGGGAGAACACAGGATCCTGGCTGTCCGTGTTCCATTAGGTTTGTATTTAATTATGGTTCTTCCTTTTTCTCCAGGCACTCTCCAGCTTCCTGGACCACACACTACAATGTTTATCTGGTCACTGTTTTTTTCAGTCCTGCTGAGCACCCTCAATTCCACCTAAAGTGAATGGGAATTGCTGAAGCTCAGCACTATCTAAATAAAGGCCCCTATTATTGATGTCACTGTTTGAGATAATAACTTGTGCCATGCATAAAGAGTGAAATCACTGTGCTTTTTTAATTCCTTCATATGAGATTTTGCTACTCTTTACTTTTCTCTACTGCTCAATGGTCCAGCTAGATAGCATGGCTTTTGAAATAGGCGATGCCTTCTCTAATTAAGCACCATTGCAGTTACTGATGGATTCAGACAATTTTGTGTTCAGAGTTAATGAATGTTGGCTTTGATCAGCCTCTGACTGTGATTGGTAGTGGTAGTTTTATCCATGCTTTATGCAAGTCACCCAAACCTCTTGGCTATACAGAACTGAGCTAACAGCCTTACTGGAAAAAAGAAAACAAACCACTGAGTGAGCTGTTGTCAGGATGTACCTTGTGCAAGAAACCCAGCCTACCTGACTCCTAAAAGAGATGCATGGAAAGGATAGCAAACCCCAGGTGTTTAATTTGAATCTTAACTATGTGGTCAGAGGTGATGCTGCAAAAGCTGTATATTCAGTGGGGTTCGGTCCAGGGGATCTTCCTCCTGCAAAACCCACTTGGCCTCCCAGCCTGACTCTACTACCCCATCATTGTGAGTGACATTCTAGGGAAAAAAAAGGTGTCAAGCTCAAGTAATCAGGCTGCCTTTAATGATCTGTGCAGCTGTCTCTGTCTCCTCTCTGCACTGCTTCTGGATTAGATGCAGGGTACGTGTGTCTGTCCCACACCTCTCCATGCTGCTCTCTCTCTCTCACTGCATCAGAGCTCACAGGGAGGAAACTGAACCTGTGTGACCATTCTGCTGGTGCTTTCCCCACAGGGCTTTTGATGAATTTGCATTAGGTGATTATCCCCTCATGCATGTCTTGGAAAGGCAGGTAACTCCACATTGTCAGTTTTCCATCTGTAGCATGTGGATAATGATACTTTTCTGCCTCACATGGGTGTTGTGAGCACTAATTAGTTAATGTCTTTTCAGCACTTTTATCATACAAATACTAAGCAGTTATTGCTATAATTATTATTTCTTATTATTTTGTTGTTCTTCAAACAAGGGATTTTGAGCACTCATCTATGTCTGAGTGTTTGAAAGTATAACTTCATATACATTAAGTGACAGTGTTATGGTAATGCCATAACACTGGCAGTTCACAAATCTACCCCAGCTGAAGCAGCATTTTCTTTAAAAATATTCCTCTGAAGCAACAAGGTCATGCCACGAAATACAGTGTCTGTAATATAATAAGGCATAACATGGTCTACGTTAGTTGAATAATAGTACATGCCTTGGGTGTGCTGTGAGCACTGGAAAGAACTCACTTGGCTACAGGGAATGTGGCTTTGGACATCAGTGGCTCAACCACAGCCCTGTCAGTTCAACAATGGAATATTTCATGAGCTTGTGCCAAGATCACTGGACTTCTGCAGACTTTTACGTTCTTTCAGCCCCCAAATTTAAGTAAAACTCTAAAAGAAAAAAGAAACTAACAACCAAACCCTAAGCAACTTAAGCAAAACCTGTCAAAACCCCACAAAACCATCACATTCCCTGTGCTTAGGTATGGAAAGCACGTGTTTACCAAGAGTCATGCAGAAGATAGTGAGCCCTGTCAGAATAATGCTTCCTCAGCTACAGAATCCAGCCCCAAGATTCCCTTGGCCCTGGGATTTTCCAAGACCAAGAGATTGCCTTATGCTCTATATGACATAATTTTTAAGCCTGGAAATCCTGCTTTTTGCAAAGATAACTGAAACACAATTTTTTAATAATTAGTTTTTCTGGGAAGGGGAATTCTGATGTATGAAAGCTTCTTCTTGCAGATCAAGGGCCCAGTTTCTGTAGCAGGCTTCCTTTTTCTGGATTGCTGTGGAACCTTTTCCATACAGTCGGAGGACAATATAGAAGGCTAATGGCATGAAGTATTCAATTTCCCAGGTGGGAATCACAGGCATAGGAATGAAATTCTTATTATGTACAGCCAGTTGGAATTGGATGCAGAACAAAGCAGATCTCTGGCAAGCATCTGAAGAACTGATTGATGATGGAGCACTGTGAGGAGAAGGAGTAGAGGCTGGCAGGTAGGGATGGGAGGGTTGGGAACTACGGGAAGCTGCAAATCATCACCGCTGGTCCACAAAGACCAGGAAAAAGGAATGCAGCTCAAGTCTTTAGCCATCATTCTCTTGGAGCCTCTTAAGGACCCGTGAAGGCATGGCTGTAATTGGATTAGAGTTTGTGTGGAGGCACAAAGGCCCTGTGCAGATGTCCTTGACTTGCTGTATGCTTCCCCTGTGGAGCAGCGAGGGGCTGGGCTGGGGAGGAGAGCCCTGGTGCTAGGCTGTGGCTGGAGAGGGCTCTTCACAGAGGGGCTCCCCTGTGCCCTGCCACAGCAGGGCTCCTCTCCACGACCACGTGGACAGCTGGAGTCACCAGCTCATCCCAGAGCACCCTCAGCTGCCTGGTGACACAGAGCAGGGAGACATGGGGAGCGTGGAACAAGGTGTGCAGGTCTTTCAGTGATGTTTTGGACAGCGGGCAGGGTGCAATGGGATGGGCTGGACAGGGCTGCCAGGTCAGTCCTCTCAGCAGAAGGCAACTGCTGCCCTGCTCAGCTGGGCAGATCCCATCAGGATTTCTTTTGTTTCCAGCCTTTCCCGTGGGACTTTCTGTGGGGAAGGTACAATCATCCCCATACAACGAGCTGTCAGCCTTGTGACAGCTATATAGTGCCTGGGCTGGTTTGTCTGCAAGTGAGGACTTTCAAGCTAAGTCAGTTTCTAACTGAAGATGGTCTGGGGGTGACTGTGAAAACAAGAGCACCCTCTTTTGAGGATTATTTTGAAAATGGCTGTGTTTGTAGATGTAAGATGTAAGATATATGATAATATAGACATGTAGATAAATCATGTTGGAGAGTCTTGCAGCTCCCATGTTATCTGGTTTGGTTTTCTTACAGTATTGGAGTCCCTGTTAAAAAATCTTAGGCTTTGGCAAATTTGGCTCTAAAAGTGATTTAAAATCTACAAATAAGATGGGAATACCTTTAAGTTAAATGCCTGATTAAATGCAGAGAGGATATGCATTTTCAAAAATTGACAGCTGAGGTCTTTTTGTGGTTGCCTGTGCTTACATACTCACTGCAGCATTTTACAGCTTGCACCTGAAGTTACTTATGCATTATGCCCAGCAGCTATATACATACCCATTTATGCGACCTTGTAATCAGTTTATTAGTGTTTTAGTGCCTTGTTACTGTTATTTGTATCAGCCTAAGCCACAAGAAGTTAGCTTCAGTAGAATTTCATAAACTAAGATTGAAAGAAATAGTTCACTGAAAGTTATGAAGAACAGTTAAGTCATGACAGGATTTCTTAACTTCAAGGAAATCACAATATAAACTCTAGTGTTTTGTCAGTTTTGTTGTTTTTTTTTTAAATTTTATTTTTATTAAGTGTTAATTTTACAGTTATTTTTATAATGTGTTTTCAGAAAGACAAAGTTTATAGAGCTGTATCATGTTAGTAAACCAACAGATATCTCTGCAGGGAAACAATTGCTACATTTTAGAGGATGCAAGTCCTTTTTCTGGTCCCCAAATCTTGTCTGTCTTGGTTTGGTTTAGTTTGGTTTTTTTCTCACAACCATATTGGCTGGTCTGATAAAACCTGTTACATCTCTATATAACACTTGTCATTCTTAGAACAGACCATCACAGTTCTAACAACACACCTATTACATACTGTAAAAAATTTTATTTAATTGATGTCAGAATTAAATGCTATTTTTAAAAAATAAATGGATTATCTGGAGAGAAGTTTTCAGTGACTGTGACTAGGTAAAAAAGCCAACCTTCTAATGCATTCCCAGCTGATAGGTTTAAGATACTGTGTGTCTGTACCATAAAATAACAGATTATCCTATTGGAATGCAAAACAAAACCCCATTAATTGAGCATGCACTTCTATCTTTTTATAATGTTTTTCCAGTTTTAGGAAGGGACAAATGCCGTGGTGTCCTCCATGAACATAGCTGAAGGAACAGTGGCCCACTTTTAGCTTGAGCAAGAAGCACTGGGTTGCTGTTATAGAAAGTTTATTGTTATTGGTATATAAAGTAGCTGGGGGCTTAAACACAGAGCAGCTGGGTAATTTAGCTAGCTCCTGGATCCAGTTAAAAAAATCTATGTTCTGTCCACAGTAGGGGAATGGTCATAGCTGAGAAAGTACTCAGTATTAGATTGTGCCACACCTGTGGAGCGTTCACCATCGTGAGCTGGGCAGGCTGCAGGAAACATTAAATATCCTCATTACTGCCTTACATAAGGCAGACACTTCAAGCAGTTGCACGTTTACCTGAGATTACCACCTAAACTCATCACAAAGCAGCCAGGGCTTGTTCACTCCACTGGATGTTTTCAGGATTTTTGTGTGATTAACAACAGTATGTCTTGGATTAGGGGAGGTGGCATTTTTGGGGAAGACTTACCCCTTCTGATATTTCTGTTGTGTTCACTGGGTAAATCTGAGGTAGGTTGTTAGCTCTCTCACCTTTTGTTGGGAAAGCTAAACTTCTGAAACCAGAACTAAAATATTTTCCTTTTTCTTTTTCCTTTTAATTTGAGAAAGAAATGCACCATTAACACTTCAGGTTCTAGCCAAGATCATGCTCTGACAGCAATTACAGTCAACTGATGGAATAAATTGTTTGGAAAACTCTTTATCATTAACGTTTCCTATTTCTTCATACCAAGTAAATGAGGGGAAGCAACTTTTGAGTTGTAACCAGGTAGCAGTACACCACCAGTGTCCTGGGGTTTTTTGGCTGTTTTTTCTTTTTTTCCCCTCCTTATTTCACTTTTTCAAATTGTCACACTTGTTGCTACTGACTAAATAAAACCTTACTAGTTCCTTTAAACCCATAAGTAAACAGCCTGGTATGTGGTTTCACAGAAGTCAAGGGGGCCAAGTTGTTTGATTTCTCTGTTGAGAAACATAAATGCTTTTGGGATCAGAGAGCTTCTGCAGACAGAAACTCTTCTTTTCCTTTGAACTAGGAAGTTATTTTCTTCTTAGCTATCCTGGATCTGAACCTGGCCAACATCAGCCAAGACATTCAGACACTACCGTAATACAAATAAGAATATTAATGGCATTTAACACTGCTTTTTTCGTAAATCAATCAAAGAAGTCAAAGCAGCAGGCATAACTAAAATTACTTACAGTTAGATATGGCTACATCTCTCTTAGAAAAAGTGTTTTTCTGCAATATTTAACCATTGTCGGCAACAGTCATCAATATTAATCCTTACCAGCAACATGATAACCAAGCCAGCAGATAAAATGGCTGTTAAAAAAAGTAGGGAAAAAAAAAGGAATAATAAGATTGTGGAATTTTAATATTCTCCAGCTATTTATTAAAAGGTGCTTATTTTGTATGTGTTTATTTCTAATAATCAACTGTAACATTACTTTGCAAAAAACTGTAATTGCTTCTTAATTTCAAATCCCAGTTCCTTTGTGCTGTATACAAAGGTAGGATATTTCTGTACTTATTGTTCACAGCACTCTGTGTAAAAAATCACGTTCATTTCAAGAAGCTGTTATGGTATTGATTCTGGTAAAGACTTCCATTAACTGACCAATCTAAATCTCATAAGTGATGTCAGGATAGTTATGCATTTGCTTGGTTCAAGTATTCAGCCATTATGTTAGAATGCAGGCAGTGTCTGAATATGGCTGTTAAATTATTTCTAAATACCGAACCAGAACAGCTTAACAGTTCTGCAGTTTGAGACTGACACAAAAATGACAATCTGCCACCTCTTTGTTTTTTAAATATTAACGTTGTATTGGGATAGTATTTTTGGAGTAAAAACCTGTGGCACGAGAGGATAAGTGACATAAACAAAGGCAGCTGGGCTGCATGAAATAATGGAACAATAAGGCCCTTACAGCCGTTCTCATCACTCCAGTATGTTAATTAGCATTCTGTTGTGGCCGCAACACTGAAAACATGTAATCTGTATTGGTGTACTGTACAGCTGTGAACACACATTCTTTTTTGTTAGTCCCTAGAGTTAGCCTTGCCATTGGCATATGTGTGTGGGCCAAAAGTCAAACCAGCACCACTAAACTGCCACGCTGTAGAGGCAAAAGAGATTTTCTTTTATTTATTTCCATCGTAACCTGTGATGTAATCTGGTTACACAGCTTCTGTCTGTCTGCTGATTCTTTTACCCCCTTGCATGGGTACGTGTTGTGTGTGAATCTGTGTGTGAACATGTCTGTGCAAAGACTGGGTGTGTATATGACCAAACTAATCATCTGAAATAAGTGATCTGGGAAGATAAAATCTGCTATAAATTAATAAAAGCTATCTTCTCTGTGGAATAGTTTAAGAAGCCCACCATGAAGAACATTACAGCTATATTTTATTTTTCATGGGTAAAGCTAGTTTGATATTTTTATTCGTAATTTTATTAAAGAAAAATAGTTCAGAAATGATCGATGCTCCAGTGAATTCAGCTGCACAGACATGGAACACTTGCATTTCTTTTTAATTTTCATACAAATATGTAAAAAAAAAAAAAAAACAAAACAGTGAAAGCAAACCACAAGAAAGATGATTGGGAAAGAAAAAGTTTTCCATTCATACTTCCTTTTAGAATAAATAACACTACAGTCAAGATCTCAGCTCGCCATGCCCATGTTAAACTTGCTTGGCCAAGGGCTGGAGAAGACCACCTGATTTGGTGAGATGGAAATCATCCCTCAGTTGTGAGGATTGGTGTTTCTTTGTAGTGCCCCTGTAATTAAAAAAATTCTGTCCTCTTTTAACACACAGGTATTTGCCTAGCAAAGAAGCCTCCCTTTTGGATCGTAAATGGGATTTAAAATTAACAAATACGATTTCTAGTATTTCCTCTTCAATGTCCATTTTCACAGTGAATATTCAGTTGGCAAACCTGTTTGCTACTCTCCATTTATTACTTTGTTGTGATGATCTCTGTACTTGCACACAGAGAAAAAAGAGGTAGGAAAATTTTTTCTTAGAAAATAACTTTCGGTGCTCTTGAGTGAATGCATCCTTTATCCATACTCAGATGATAAGAGTGAGGGCTTAGCTCATATTTCTGCACTAATCTACTTCAAACCTGATCTTGAAAAATTACCCTCATTGCACAAAGAAAATACAGCATTTAAGTCACCATGCTGATCAAATTTGGTTCTGCTTTTTGACTGTGGAGGGAACAAATTATTTGGTGATTCTGTGATGTGAACCAGCATCCACTAGGGAACTGAGTAAGTTGTTTTTGGTTTTTGTTTAACCACTCTCTTCCCCAAGTAGAGATTGTAACTCTTTTAATGAGATGGATACATTATTATAGTATCACATGTATGACAAGTATTGAAAGGTTTAAAAAAATTAGGCTTAATATTTTATATTGCTGTGGATAGCATGATTTTAGACTAGAGATACCAAATATTTAGATTTCATGCTTGCATTACTGTTTTTATGAAAATAAAAATCAGGAATGCTGCTTTAAAAATTAAATTTCTACAGAAATAAAATACAGGCTGTCAAAAAGATAATAATAAGAACAACAAAAATGTTAGTAGCTGTGTCTGAATTTGTCTTTATAGTGGTAAAAGTATATAATTAATAGAAGAATTTTAGCTCCAGATGTGGCTATACTATAATAGAGCCTTATAAATGCTACAGAAAGAAAAATTGCTTGGAACGAATGAGAACCAAATCAAGAGCACACCTGGGTTTGACAAAGATTGCATTTACTGACTGCTGTGCTATCACATTACAGAGAAAGACCAAGTCTTTGGGAGCAGCTGTAGAGAAAGGCCTGGCAAATCTGCATGCAAATAGCAGCACATTGTTAACTTAATCAGATGCCGAGGAAAAGATGTGCCAGACCATGAGGATGATCTATAAACAAGTACAGAGTCCAGAGAGATTGTGAGGGCTAGGCAGATTAAAAAGGTATACCACAAGGGTTCTGTCCTTGGGTCAGATTCTCGTCTTTTATGTTGCCTGAAGGTCGCTGCCACTCGGGCTAACTTATCACACTGTTTGTTACAGCCCATTGTAGTAAATTTGTCAAATAGTACCCGGCTTGTTCTCTGCACGGATATAAATAATTGCATATTATTTTGGGAGTTTGGTAGCTCTTTGTTCCTTGGTGGTAGAGATACGGGTATTATTTTCTGAAGGAACAGTGTGTGATTTCATAACTCTCATTAAATAATATTACTGTATAAATGTCCCAGTGTAGTGAGATAAGAAATAGCGTGATACACCATATAAAGAGACAAATCTTCCATTAAAAGAAAATCTTTCTTATAAACTGAAGTGCCCTGACAAAAATAGTCTTAAAGTTAAAGATACCTGCTCTTCGTATCATTTATTAATATTAACGGGAATATATGTTTAAAATCTTCTCTTAGTCTAATATCATAAAAAATAAAGAAGTAATACTATTTAATCACCCACAGCTTAATAGTGCCTTAGTTGTTTACTGCCATTGCACTAATTGCTCTGTACTAATGTGTTTTTGTGTGATTTCCAGTAGTGCTAAAAGAACTGAGATCCATAACCAATTAAATATAGTGTTTTTATGTTAAAAATATATCTGCTGTAGACTAGGAAATGAACAGTGGAATTCTTTTAAAAACAAGAGAGAGTTGGCAGTTGGGAAGCTGCAGAGCACTAGGTATTTTTCATTGCATCTTTTCCACAGTGACAGTGGAGTAATCTTTATGAATAAGCAAACTGCAGAAAGCTGAGCATTTTATATTATATTACGGGCCAGAATCTCCTCTCACACAGTTATAAATCAGGCATAACTTTATTAAAGACAGAGGATTTACACCCACCCAAAAGAGGTGGACTCAGGCCTTTTGTTTCCTCAAATGGCTTCTCTTTTTTTTTTCCTCTCTCCAGAAATGTAACTTTTAAAACCTGAAGCACAGATTCCTGTCACACAGAAATATTTTGGCCGTTCCTGCCGCTGGCAAAGCACACACGGGGCGGCCGTGCTGGGCAGGCAGGCCAAGGCCGAGGAAGAGATTGGGGTGCCCGGCTGCACCCCACGGGGGGATGATACTGGGAGCCTTGCAGGAGAGGAAGCAGCACGGTTTATAAACCACAGAGTACCCTGCCAGAGGGTTAATTGGGTACATTGTTGTTGGCTCCAGAAGGAGCTCGCTGCCTGAGACAGGGCACCGCAGCGGAGACTGCGAGGGTGAGCGAGGTGAGGGGAAATTGGACATAATAGCATTAATAATAATAATTAAAGACTAAGAGTAACAAAAGAACGCATAACTAATACACCAGTCTTGCTTTTTATTACAAAATTAATATTCATATGAATGCTATCAGAGTTATTCAGTATTAAACTGGTAAGACAAAAGCCACATTGTAATATATTATACAGTATATTACAAGATGTTTGTTTCTGTGGATTTTTACCAGCTGAAAACAAACGAACAGAGCTACCAAACAGTCAATTTCCAGGTCTTCAGCACAGGGTCCTCAGTCAGCCCAGGATCCCCAAACCCAAAGAAGCAGGAATGCTCTTCTCTTTATATGGGGCGAGGTAATGAGATCAATTAGATCCTCATACATTGAACTGTAGACAGCTGTTGGTGCATAATAATCATCATTAGAGATGGGTGAATGTGGGATACTTGATTTGCCAGACTACCCGCAGGTATTCTAAAAATGCCAGACTTAACTCTTGAGTATTTTGAGTACTTGAGGCCAACATTTTCTCTGAAGTCTCTCCTGGGACTGTTGATCATAAAAGAAGAAAAAGGTGCATCAGAGAGCAAGGAGAGCTCGAAGGCTGCCAGGCTGTTTCTCAGGGTCGGAGAAAGTTGAGCAGATAAGCCCTGCCAGCTGCTCTGTACACACCACCCTCTTCAGGGCCACGTGGAGCCTGGAAGCAGCTCACCCCAGTGTGAGCTGCCATCCTGATTTCAGCCTCAGCAGCCTTGTTCTGTCTCCACAAGAGTTTTGTGGTAAGAACTGCACCCTTTCTAGGCTTGGCTGTGCTCTCTCTGTCCAACCCAAAGTTCAAATGCCACCCACGAGCAAGGCTCCCCCATACTGACTGTGTGTCAGTGAAGTTGGCCTGATTGTTATGTTGCATTTTGGAGGGTGGGAATTATCATTTATCAGGAATTAATACTTATCAGTATTGCAGTTGGAGCCTTTGAACACCCAACATACTTCATAAGCACCACTAGCACATCCAGTATATTGTCATTGTATTGTGAACCCTGCTGGTTGTGGTTATTAATTTCAGACTTTTCTTTGAATCCTCAAACACTACAGGCATTTATTTATATTTGTATGTTAAAAAATATTATGAAATCCTCTTAACTGGTTCTCTTATTTATACAGATCCTTGCAGCTCCTATGTTCTGCACTTTAACCTCTATAATAATTCTTATAATTGAGTCCTTTTTTGAGGTAGTGGGTGCTGCCATTCCAGGGAATTGCTACTGTTTAGTTTTGTTTTGGCAGTGTAAAACAAAGAGTGGGTATAGACATGAGCAAGAGCTTTAGCCCTAATTTGGAAAATCATACTTAGGTGTCCCACAAGTTACTGTGAGGATTGATTTGCTAATGTTTGTTCAACACTCTGAATATATAAGTGTTGTATAAGTATTTAGTAATATTAAGTCCCCATGCATCACTTATTTAACCTCAATATCTACACAGACTGTGGGTTTTGCTCTTACGGACTAGTTGAGCTTAGAAAGGAAGAAAAGGAAACAGATATTGTGGTTTTGGCAACTGGCAAAATAAAGCAACTGGCAAAATGTGCTTTATTCCTCCTGCACACAGATAATATTTGGGTAGATGGTCACACAGTACCAGTGTGCAAATATTTATCTGTTTGCAAAGAGAATCTCAGCTTTTATTGCCCAATGCTGCAAACCATTATTCTTGTAAACAACCATTGGATTTCTCATATGCATAAAGACTTTTTAAGACTAAGGGTCTGTGGAAAAAGAATCTAACATGTCTTTTTAGATTAAATTCACTGTACTGGCTTTATGGCCTAGCATGTTTTTGGTAGATCAACTGGTTGATTGCACTTGAAGATTCATCTGCAATAGTGGCCCAGTGTGTGCAAGAACAAATTAAGCTCCTGCACTTAAAACACAGTGAATACTCGAGGCAGAGGCTGGATGGCAGGTAATAGGAATCTCTTAGCTCTCTTTGATGGGTGCACTGTCATCATCAGTTTGGTTATAGCAGCTGCTCCTTTCTTGCCGCTTGGTTTTATTTCCTGTTCTTGAATAATCTCTCTCGTTCAGAGGAAGGCAAAGAGAGCCACCTTCTTGAAAGCTGGTAAAATGGGATAAAGGAAAGTGATGAAGGAAGACTTCAAGCCAGGCATTCTCTCTGTCTGGCATGGCTGAACTGGGGTGCAGATGCTACTGGAGAGATTTCACCATATTTTTCATTAGAGATATATCAGTAATGAAGTACGGTGAGATGGAATATCAGTATCATCTGGGGAAGAACTAGCAATGCCAATGTGTTTTGGGCTCTGGAGTTTCATTGAATGCATTGAATCAGAAGATATTTTACCTCTGTGGTTCTGGGCTATCTGGGCTGTTCTCAGCCTCAGTAAGGGAAGGCAGTGTGGAAGCCCCAGAGTTCCTGGGACT
This sequence comes from Notiomystis cincta, assembly GCA_013398075.1. NCBI lineage: Eukaryota > Metazoa > Chordata > Aves > Passeriformes > Notiomystidae > Notiomystis > Notiomystis cincta. The sequence continues at coordinate 302,955 of VZRX01003278.1, read as the reverse complement.
GCCTGAGAGGGGCTCTGTTCATGGTCTGAGCAGGGTGCTGCCAAACCCTGACCTCAGCTCTGGACAAGTGTGTGTGTGCCTTTCTACTTTTGGTTTTTAGCTCATGCCTAGCTCTTGAAAGTGATCATATTGTGTTTGTGGAAATGGAAAGAGGAAAATCTACATGAGCAAAAACCAGCAGGGCAATGTGAGATCCCGATGTTTCTTGACTGCTCTCCAGTGCTGTTGCCTTCCAAATGGAATTTACTTTCCTTCAACTTTTTTGATTCCTTCTTCTCACTGGGTACATAGCTGTAAGCCCAACTAAATGTATCTGATGAGTGGCCCCAATATAATTTAGCAGTTGTGTCCTGTAAGAACACTGATGTTCTGGAAGAACAGTGATGCAATGTGAGTTCAGATGCTGCCATGTTTCTCCTTCCCTCCTGTACTGAAAGTTTTAGCATCATGTTTTGGTCACAACAGTCAGCAATTAGCATGAACCAAGCAACATTATGGTTATAACTGGTTACAGGTTACAATTACAAAGCTTACCACTGTGAGGAAAATTAATTGGCAATATTTTTTAAGGTTTTTGCCAATGACAAGAATTGAAAGAGCAAAACTTCGTTTATGTCCTTCCCCCATCCCTCCAGCTCTTCCCAGATAATTCCAGTCATTCATCTCTCCAACTCAGAAGCATTTTAAATTAAGCTAAAGGGGGAGGTGATCATCACCAAGTAATTATAATTATAATCGGAAGCAAAACTTGAAATGCAGTCTCCCAAGGTGATGCAGTTATTCCTGGGTGTCAAAGCAAATCTCCCTCTTCTCCATGCCCACTGTGTCCACACATGGAAGGCAGCTGGAGCCTGACCCTAAGTGCAGTGGGGTAGACTGCTGGTATCAGAAATGTAGCAGGATGGAAGCAGTTGGAATCTCCCAGTGTTGAGACCAATTAACACCATATGTGGCCTGATCTTATCAGTTGTGATTGAAACTGGCATTTTCATGGTCCATACTCTGTTTTTCTGGCAAAAGAGGACCCACCTTGTGGCTGAGGGGTTTCTCTCAGACTGTGTTCCAGTTTTGAACATACCCTGTTCTAAGGTAGAGCAGCATTTATGAAACATGAGATTGAAAAGCACGGTGCATGTTAAGTCAGAACTTCAAACAGTACTGCTGTCCCAAACAAAGCATCCAGAATGTTGTCTTTAATTCACATGCCTGTACAAAGATTGCATGGATGTGAAGTGTTCCATTGCTCATACTCTCCAGCAAAAGAGGCTGGCACCCCCTTTAGCACTACTGGCCAAATAAATACAGTGTTGAGATAGATGATGTTTATAATCTTGATAGTCTGCAGCCTTCCCTTATTTTTTTGCAAGTAGCCTCTGTCAAGCACAGCTGCCTCATACACCTGTTTTTTTTTCTTTTCATTGCATGAGTAATGACTGTGGGGATGCAGCAGTAGAGAGCAGATACAGTGCATTGTGTTTCTGCTACCAAAAGTATCTTTGAACATTATCATGTTGCTTCCTTTGCTGACCTAGAGCTTGGAAAAAGCTAGATTATTATCACTCATCTCGTAAATGTTTTATGCTACCTGTGGGTACTCATTTGAGGAGCACACTGCTCTCAAATTTTCACCCAGTTTGCATCAGGTAAGGTCTCTTAAAGATTCTGCTGGAACAACTTTTTAATCTAATCTTTCTTCCTACACATGAAATAGATTTCTTTGCAGCACTCTGGTCAAAGGAAAGACTCTATCTGACCATGACCATTTCTACACCAAGCTCTCTGAGTTAAAATCCTGTGTGCTCAGCATTCCCTGTAGTCCAAAGCAATGGACATTTTTTTTCCATAGCTGTGACATAGACTGAATTCCCATCTATTATCTTCACAAAAAGTGATGGCTCATTTTTCAAATTACTGATTGGCAAAAATTTTGTGGATGACTGTTTTTGATGATGATTATTTTTGTAGATGGGTTATTTGCTGTGCTCTTCAAGTGCTCCCCAGACTTTGACTCCTGTTGTTGTCCAGGCAATTGAGCTGCTATACCATGTTTAACTAGTCTCATGGGAGACAGTTTGCCTGCTCACTCACCTAAATTGGTGTTAGTGTAATGTGTGGAGTGGAAATACTCCCTTCAGTCTAGGCAGTATGTTCCAGATCAGGGAATTTGCTTTTTGTTAGTTTGTTTGTTTGTTTGTTTGTTTTACATGGTTTCCTTATTTAGAAGCTGTTGTTGCTGGGTGACTGCTGGCATTCTGCTGGATAAGTTTAGAAGGACAAAGCCTGGCTGAACAGATCACGTCACAGCTCTATATGTTAGGGGTAGAATTGCCACCAGTGCCTGTTGTTGGCTCTTGTTTTGTCAAGGCTAGAAAAGTGCTAAGTGATTTGATAAGCAGTTAAAGCATCCTCCAAAGCAGGAGCATGAAATGGCTGGGTTTGTACTCGGTGAGAGCTCTGTAATGGCAGAAGAGTGTCTGATCAGATATTCCTGACCTCTACCAATGGGCTCTTGGCCCGTCTGCTGCTCCGAGTTTTCTCTGTCATCAGCTGTGCTGCCAGAGCCTGCTCTGGCCAACCCTCCTAAGCCATGGCCAGCTTGCTGGGAGCAGGGACTGCTGGGCTCCTCACTGCAGATTTCAAGCAGAATGGCAACTGGCGCAAAACTCTTGCTTTGGCACCCTTCAGCCATCCAGGTTCTGTTCTTTATCCCTCTTTTCCCAGTTTTTCTCTTGCCTTGCCAAAGAAATGTGGCACTAGCAGAATCTTCCATTCTGGGCAATTATCTGAGGTATTCTTTGCCAGAAGACCCAGAAATAGGGTTTTTCCTCAAATTAGTTCCAGAAAAGAATCAGAGGAAAGGGAGACAAGAAGATAGATTTGTCAGCTTTGGTGCTGGCACTCTGAGGGCCGTGTTTGCTGGCTCATTTTGTTCACCTTGTGAAATTTCAGGGTAATCCAACAAAGAATTAGTTTCTCTTGGGACTGCAATCCCTATTGTATCAACCCAAATGGCTTGCTTCTCTCTGGAGAAGCCAAAAAAGGCCAGCAGTAGCTGCTTGCAACAGGTTTCTCCAAAAGCAAACTGGACATGAAGATGGATTTTGGGCACACCTTTTTTTTTTTTTCCTGAAACTTGTTTCAGTAAACAAAGGCAATTGAGAGCTTTTTGCTGTTGGAATAGTTCCCTGTTTAACTGGGTGAAAAATCCAATTTGATCTGAGATCCCCTCACAGCCCCGTCAGAGTGACCTCCCAGAACTGAGGATTTTCTTGCCTGTAAAATTTGAAGGGTTTGAAGCAGGAGTTGTGGATTTTTGCAGAGTTTCTTTGGAAGACCAGAATTTCTAGCTAAGCTAAATACATGGTCAACAATGAAAAGAGAAAAACGTACATCTTTACCATCTTTGGACTGTCTTGAAAAAGCAGTGGACTGTCCATTTTTTTCCTTCTCAGTTTTGGTAGAAACCCCTGGGCATTTACTGTCCCTGGCTCAAGCTGTGAATTAGCACTGCAGATTGTCCCAGAAGGCTGTGGAACGAACTCTCAGCTCACAATTTGACCCTACAGGAGCTGCCTGAATCTCCTCTGCTGAGAGTGAGCACAATCCTATTGAACATTCTGTACAAGAATGGGGGGCCAGGCATGGGTGGGTGGGGTGTCCCTTTAAAAGCTCTGGGTGAGTAGCAGCACAATTAGACTTTACTGTCTTTAGTTCCTACTGTACCTCTGAAGCACTTGTATGGAATGGATGCTTCAAATTAAGTATGACCTGGTTGTCCAATCCCAATTACCTAAAGAATCCCTCAATTTGCTTAACAATTCCCTCACAGCTATTATGGCTCTGACTGATTGTCCCCAGGACTCTCTTAGGCTTACAGCTAATGTAATTGATTCTTCAGTAGTAGCCTGAAGGGCCATTTGGCTTCAACCATGGTCGGGAGATTTTTTTTTTTTAACCTAAGAGAATGGTTATTTTTTTATAGTCATTCTGGTTTTGGAGGGTAAGGGTGGAGGGAATCATCTGGTCACAGCTTGGAACAACAGTCTGTGCCAGATGGGGATGTATTTTCCTTGGGCTCTCAGTTAAATTGGCTTTGGATGGAAGGTCTATGTAGACTTCAACCCCAAATTTGGATGGGTATTTCTGAAAAAAAAACCTGTAGTGAATGCTTCATTCTGATATTTTCTGCTCTTTCTTCCTCTTAGTCAGAATTGTAAGAACTTTTGGGATTTTGTTTCTGTAACTGAATGAATACCAGTCATGACAGATGAACCTTTTCAGTTGTGACAAAGCTATCAATCCTCAAATGGTCTCATTCCCAAATTCTGTATACAAGCCTTGGTTATAAACTTATGGAAGAGGTCTTTGACACTGTAAAGTGGATTGTCTTTTCATCAAGGACTAGATCATAGAATTTTGTATGTATGTTAACAAATCTGCATTAGTGGGGGTGCTCATTGAATCTCATGCTGCTCTGTTGGGCCCTTACAATCTGAGTTGTACTATTATTTTTCACTCGGAAAAATTAGGTAGCTGCAAGGACAAAATTCTATCAAAACCCTTTCCAGAACCCTCATCCCCTTTTTTCACCAAATCTCACAAACCCCTACCTAGAACACCCAGCAGAAGTAACAGGAGATCAGTTTAAAACAGATAAAAGGAAATAATTCCTGACACAGTGACTAGTGAACTTCTGGAACTTGCTGCCAAGGGAATTAGTGGAGGCAGACAGCATCAGCAGGCTCAGAAAGGGATTAGACAGATTCATGGAAAACAGTTCAATAAACAGATAGTAATAAACAGGTCAATAAACATCTAAAAAAATTGCTATAGCTTTGCGTCTTGAAGGGCACTAATTTTCTACATATCTAGAACCTTAGAATTAAGGTGCTTAAACTCGTTGAAAATGATAAAGAGATGCTTGGACTGCTATTTGGTTAGGTATGGGAATGAGGGAGGAAGATAAAGGGGGCTGATGCCTGCCTGAACACAGCAGTGAGCTGCTCTTCTACCTGCAATCCACAGGGAAGGGAGTGGCTCTGTTAATGGGACTCCTTAAAGAAATGGTTCACTAAGAATCTTCCTGATTTGAATCTCTACAGCTCTGTCAGTCTGTGAGAATGCTAGATTCTCCAAAATGTCTTCAAAGCCCAGAACTGTACCTAAAATGTACCTTTCACCAAGACAAACCAGGACCTTCCTAGGCAGTGGAAGACCCTGCTGCAGTGAGTGCTCAGCCATGGGAGACTCTCTACATTCCATCTCCCCACCAAAAAAGAAAAAAAAAGCTGGGCAGAGTATATGTTGTCTATATTGCTTAATGCATTTTAAAAAGATGTCAACATTAATTACTAGAATGATGTACTTGCCAACAAAATAATGCACAAAATGCACAATATTTCCCAACTCCCTTCCATGTGCAATCCATTAATTAATGTCTTTACAAAATGAACCTTGTAAGTAACAATTTAGTCTTGATTCCTGTAAAATATGATTTTGAAAGCAGTGCTCATGGCAAAGCAATGGGTACCAGCTGCCCTTTGGTAAAATATGTGGTATAGTTTGGATTATAGAACACTGTCTGTCCTGCTCAAGGTAAGGGAAGACTGGCTAAAAGTTAGGCTGTCTATACAGGGAAGGCATTGGGATCTTGAGAGGATTTCATTCTCCGTAAAGATGAGTGTCTAATTCAGGGAGATGAGGTACTGGAACAGCTACGAATGGTGAAATAGATGGTACCACATGGTAGTCTGGCAGAGAAATGGCTCCAGCCAATACTGGCATTATTTGTTTACAAGTTACCTTTTCCTCATCTGTTGTTCTCTACCTGCAAAATGACTTTGCATCTGCTTGAGATTTTAAGAGTATTGAACAAACTTGTCTGTTTCCTGATTGAAATTTCACTTTGATTCCCTCTTCAGCTACTGAAACTTGTTACAATTAATGCTTTATAACATACCAATGACCATTGATGCTTTGCCTTCTAAAAATTTGAAACATGAGATATTATAGAAAAATAAACCCTGCAAACTTTTTGATTAGTGACATCTCTCACAAGCAGTGCTGATGTTTGGCAGTCTTAATTTAAGAAAATATTTCAGCCTGTGCTTATGTTTAGGCAAGTTCACAAATTTCAAGCAAAGCTCTGGAGTGGAAATCAGTGAATATACAGTGAAGATAGAGCAGCAACCTTATAGTGGCCATTGTGTGCATTCTGCTTGGTTATTCCAAAAAGTTTCCATTGCGACTGTTTGTTAAATTATATTCCTTCCTGTACAGGAGATCTTCCAAATGAACTGATACCTCTTGATCCATGAAAGAGGCCCTTAGGTATCCCAAATGTATATGGTCTTCAGGAGGGAAAATGTTATTCAGGATATATAGCAGCTGTCGATTGATTACCATGGAAGATCATATAAGTAGAAGGCGTGATGATAACGTTGAAAGGAGATGATAAATAGAAATTGTTATTAGAACTTTTTGAGGCAAAGCCTGTATTTATTGTTGATTGTGATCATTGTAGTTACTTCATGAAATTAATAATTAACAAAAGGGAAAAATGCAGAAACTTTGTTTATAAACATTTTCTCCAATTGAAATGAGAAGAGTTTCACCTCTATGTGTAGATTCATGCTTTGCCCAGTGCACTGTCTGTGCAGAGAAAAAGATTCTGTGGAGTGTGACCCCTCCTGTGTGCACCGAGCACTGTTCCTGCTCCCTTACCAACAACACATCACATCAGTCTGAACCCAATATTTCCTTGCTGCACACAGCAAATCAAAGAGAGAGCAAAGATTTTTCAGTACTGGTTTTAGTCTCTTGAACACAAAAACATGAAAATAATTACCATTAGGAATAATTCCAGTGCATTGTTGTTGAGTTACTGTTTTTTCTCTGTATCCTCTCATCATCTCCGTTCTATTGCACTGCTGTATCCCAAAGTGCTTTGGGTTGATGGTGGCAGTGCCACCAGTGGAAGAGCATTCCACTGTCAGTGAAATAATGCATGAAGAACTGGAAGCTCTTGGGGATATCTTTTCCATTTGAATTTTTATGTTTATTTTCATTCATGAAACCTGAATAGCCAGTCAGTAATGTGCAAGGTAGCACTCCCTGTTCTCCCTGTATTCCAACTTCGTGCTCCATTGCTACTTAGTGGTACTAGAGAGATATTTTTGAGCAGGAAAAAGAAGGCTGAAACCCTCACCAATCTGTTAGAGAAAATCTAGAACTGTGTGTTGCTGTAGTTAAAAGGTGTGTGGCTTACAATGAAATTACACAGGGGTGAATTTTTTTCTTTAAAATGTTTTGTGAGTAATATGTTACTGGCCAATGTTGTTTGGTTTTAATTCAGATTATTTTCATTTATTGAAAGTAATTTTTCAGGGAAAAAAGGTTTAACTGTAGATGCCCACCTTGATGCTTTTGTTCTGTGTTAACAACTGCAGGATATGGGTAAATTAAATATTTTCTTGTATGTGTGGTCATCATTTGCAACAATAAGCTTCAGATGTCTGTGGATTGGAGTTCCACCCTGAGATCCATATATGATACAGATCTTTGTCACTGATTCAGTGTGAGTTTGGACTGAAATTCACGAGGTTTATTGCAAAGACTGCCACCAAGTTGGTTTTGTATTGGGTCCATCAAATATATTTTAAAAATTTGTACATCCCACTGTTTAAAGTCTTGGTATCTCTGCATATTGTGGACCTTAGATGCTTTGTGATTTTTATTATGTACTTTAGCCAGCCCATATCCTGTTGCACTTTTGGTGGGACTTCCACAGCAAATAGTCCCTCAGGAAAAGTCTGGTAGTTAAATGAGAAGTTTAACACAGTGTTAATGTGTTTCATTGACACAAGTTGCAGTTTGAAATGCCTGATTTCCTTCACCCTGGCAGAAGACTGCAGGGCATAGCAGTAAGTACTGATCCCCCACCCAGGTCACCACTGTCAGCTCTCTGTGGCCTGGCTCCTGCCTCCCAGCACACGAGGAGCAGGGTGTTGGTTTAGCCCTAATGAAACCAGTGAAATGTGTCTTTCACTGAAAGCCCTGCTAAGTTTACATCACATTTGCCAAGAGCATGTACACTAAAAATTACTGTGAATCAGTTAACTTGTGCTAACATGTTATTCTGTGATAAGTTGTGATAAACCAATTTTCTGATCTTCTGAATCCGTGAAAGCTATGCTGAATTTAACTTGACTTTGAATGGTTACATTTGAGCTGAGGGAGTTCAGCCTCTTGCTGTTTGTTATTAGCTATAGGAGCCAGGATGAGATCAGAGCTCCATTGTGATAGCAGTACTGCAGCCAGAGGCTTGGGGTGTTATTTCAGTAAGTTTATCAGTCTGATTTAACAAATTGATCTAAAATTAAATACAAACAAACAAACAAAACCACTCCAAACCAAATTAAAACACCCCAAACAAATGAGTAAAACACCACAAAATGTTGAGAAAATGACTACAGTACTGGTAGGGAAGTTATGTTGAGATAGTTTTTAGAGAAGAAAGAGGGAGTGAACACAGTCAGTCTTACAAAGTGTCCAGTGCACAAAGCTGGTCCAGTTCTCTCCCTCAGTGCATTTTGTTTCAAGAGAAGTTGCCTGTTGCAGAAGGATTCCATGATACCTGTTCATTCCCACTTAGTTCAGGTATTCAAAAACAATTCCATTGAAACAGATTTTCCTCATTTCTCTCTCTCTCTGTAAATGGTATAATTGTTACAAGTACTGCAAGAAATCTGAAAGTCATTTCTTCTTTGACATGTGTGAGAATTTTTTTAAAATGTTGAAGGAAACCCGGTACTGTAAAAGGAAGCAGAAAATCTTGGGTAGTTTGGGATGTGTGACTTTTTTTTCCTTTGTCTTTTCATACTTGTTTAAGAAACAAAGTTGTATAATAAGCATTTTAGTAATCCTGGAAGTAAAACATGTTTTCTTAATACATTGGTGGAATTATTCAAGATCAGCTGACTGTTCTGTAAATATGCCCTTAAGGTCAGGAGGACCTTTGGTTACACTGCTGTACAAATGCCATTTGCATAAGTTCAGATTGTCCAGGTCCAGTTTTCAAACACAACCAACTTTTTGGCAGCATTTCAGAATTTATAATTGCATTGGATTGGTACTGAAATTTGGGCTACTTTTTACACTTCTGTTTCTATTTAGTAGCTCTTTTCATATTTTCTGTGAAATATACAATTGAGCATGGTCAAATCTTCCTTCTGTATTTTATGGGATGGCAGAGAGTCACTTGCTCTCAGTCTCCTGATCAGAAGACTGGAGAGACCAACATCATCAACATAGGGCATTTAAAAATGGATTATTTAAAAGATTTTTTTTTTTAATATAAAACCTCCTGTGTCTGTAACAAACTGCAGAAAAGTGTTCTTCATGTCCGAAAGTCTGGCTTTCAAGTGGAGCCCACTTTTGGTCTTTTTGATTTAGTACTGTGGAAAAAAATTATAAAATTATTTTCGAGGCTACAGAAAGGCTTATTCCTGAAGAGTGACAGGAGGTGCTCTTCTCCCAGCTGGACAGTGTGCTCCTCAGTCAGGGGTGTTTCAGCCTGGGAATGAGGAGGATTCTCCTCCTTGACCAGGAGAACAGGAGCCAAGGATCTGCAGAGCATCCTGGGGTGTCCCATGCTGTTTTGTGCCTCGGCAGAAGGCACTGGTCAACATCCCCACAATGGCGATTTACTTTGAGTTACACATTTAGTAAAGCTTCAACTGCTTTTTAAATTAAGGCAGACATTATCATTTTTGAGAAATTTAACAATAACAGCCTACCAGATTCCAGAGAATAATAGCAGTGACCAACTGTGCAGGTCAGAGGGGCTGTAAGTGTGCATTTGTGAGGACTTTGGCTCTCCTTTGAGAATTTCAGACAGAAGCTTCTATTAAAGTGCAAAGTATTGTTATTATCTTTGTCCTTTATACATATTTAAATAGTACATGATAATCATCTCTGTGAACTCTTAACTATTCATAAAGGTGGCTGTCAGTTAGAGGCCTGAACCAGTACTCCAGATCCAAATACTAAAAATGATAGATCATGTTGTAACCTTCTGAGAATTATTCATAACCTTAGTGTAGGAGGAGTTTCCTTTTAGGAGACAGGCTTTGCAGGTGATTGGTTAGTGGGGAATTTAATTGTTCTGTTGGGGTAATGGTATCTGAGGATGGTAGAGAAATTTTGCCAACTTAAAGTCATTTTTGTAGATTCACCTGAGGGAAGAGCAAGAGGCAGAGGATGATGAAGGTAAAGGGTTCAACCACCTTTCATCCTTCCCAGTGTAGCATTTTCTGATCCATGGCACAGGGAGTCCCTACAAGTAGCTCCAGGTTACAGCTTGACCTGCCTGAAAGTTAAAGGTTAAAGAATTATACAAAATTAAAGTTGTGTAGAGACAGGTCTGCTCATCTATGTATTTTGCAACTCACTACTCAGGACAACTACTTAATTAGCACAAAAATTGAGATTGGAGCCTTCAGGTGGAGTGCAATGGAATGTACATTTTAAACCAGAAATTTTCCAGTCTCTATGGACTTCTCAAACACCTTCCTCTTGGGCTGTTGGATGTTCTTTGGCCACTTCGTCTCTTTGACCTGAACCAGAATTTACTGGATCTAAAAAAACCGAAACCAAACACACCCTTCTGACTAAAAATTTAATCAGAAACATCATGCACTGATAACACATGCAAGGAGTTCTGCCTTGGCCTGCTGCTGGTCAGCTGTGAGCTCAAAGGCACATGCCCCTGGTGGCCCAGCATCGGAAGAGGCCATCCCAAACAGCAACAGCGCCAGAGAAAGGGGCAGAGCAGAGACCAGACAGGTGGGCAGCACCTCTCCTTCCATGGGAGCATCATGCAGGACTGTGGGGTGTTATTTTCCTGAGGGTTTTCCAGAGTTAGAGCTTTCCCTGTTTCACACTCAGCCACATCCCCTCTGGAGCTCCTCAGGCTGTGCTTCCGTGCTCCGATGGGCTTGTGTCCTTCCTGGAGAATTCCACTCAGCCTGATTGCAGGAGACACTGTACTCTTTCCTTTAGTTTATTTTACCCTCTTGGTATGCAGAGTATTCTTTGTTAATCTTCCTTATTTATTTGAATGTTAATTGGTCCTTGTTAATTTGGTTTTCTGTGCTGAAAGCCAAGGTCAACAATGAGTCCTTCCACGTTAGCTCTTAGTGTGATTACATCTTGGAAAAAAGTAGAAAGAAGCCTTCCTCCTGTTTTTAACATAACCTTTGTGCTAGGTAGGGGTTTGGAGGTTGAAAGAGAGAGAGAAAATGTATGTTCAGCGCAGACTGAAGGGGTCTTATTGATTGAAAGGGACTGTTAAATTAAAAGACAGTTGTTTTGAAAGCAAAATATCACTTGACCCCGAAGAGACAGGCAATTGCAGCCCTGGGGTTAGGTACAGCAGCAGTGCTGGTTTTGCTGTGGGAATGCAAACAGCAGGCCTGCAAAACACATTTAGGATTTTTCCATCGCTTCGTTGTTTGTATGTGCAACTTTCCAACTGCTGTTTGTCTTGCTCTGAGAGCAGTCTCTTCTGAGAACACCCTTCTTGAGGGCTGGAATGGCCATTTTATGAGATAAAAGTAAGATTTTTTTTTTTGTCTAAAACAGATTCTGTTCCATAGGGCAAAACAAACAGAGCTATCATAACACTTTAAATAGTAATCAAATATGTTTTTCTGTTTGCATTCAAAAAGGTGGGAAGGTAACTTGACAAGATGAAAGAAGGAACCAGATTTGTGTACATTCCTCCCCCCTTCCCCAGTAACAGGTATAGAGTTTTAGAGAAGACTTCAAGGCAAAAAGAAAGAAGCACAGAATATACTGTTATGGTGTTATTTTTGTCTTTCATTTTTATGACAACTTATTTGTACTTAAAGGAATCTTTCCAAAGAGTTAAGAAGCATCATTAAATAAAGACTGTGAAATGTGCAATATGGCTTATTTATTTAAATGTTAATTGGTCCAACGAACACTTCTAATTAGCTCTATATTTGCTTAGCAAAAAGTTTTACAAATTCCAATTGTGAAAAGCAGCTATTTTGAGCTGGTAAGCATGTTGCAGAATCAGCTATGATTTTTCTATAGTTCTCAGCCCTTGAAGGCACAATTTAATTTTTCATGTATGCATACTAGCAACGGTAAACACTTGCGAGTGTAAAGAACCTTCTTTAATTAGCTGCACAACAATTAAAGGATTCACAAACTAAATTGAACCCTGTCTCTGTGCTTACTAGCTGAATTCTACCACCTGTCACAACAGCACTTTGTTCAATCTGTTATGCAAAATCATTATAGCAATATAGCTGAGGAAAAAAAAAGAGAAAACAGCAATTATTTCTTACTTTTCTCTTGAATGGGTTATTTTGGGTTATACTGATGTCAGGTTCATTGAAGCTAACCTTTTGAAATCTGTAACAGCATAATACTTATATGGCAGGCTTAGAATAGCTAGAAGAATATTTTGTTTTACCCTTTTAAGAGCAAGTGAGGCACATCCTGAAAGTACAGTACTTTCTCTGATCATTTGGAGGAAAAAAAAACTCACCAAAACTGTGCTAACTGCTGCAGCAGCCTGTTACTGCTCTTTGTCAGACAAAAAAATGACCAGCATCTAATAGTACAAAATACTCTTTTGTTATTAAAGCTTGTAAGCCAATATGAAAACTAGTTTTAAAACCCATTGGTTTCCTAAAGTGGAAAGAGCTGCACTTGTAGCTTACCTGTCGTGGCTTCTGACATTTGTGATTATTCTTCAGATCCTGAAAATAAAGTAGCACATAAATATAACCTATAAAGTACTTATGTGCTGACTTTATTTTTCCTTCAAGCCGAAGTGGTTAAAAATGGAGAAATTTGCACCTTTACAGAAGAGCCTCACCTCTCATTTCGATTTTCTGAAGGGAGCCCAAAGGAGCAGGTGCACATTGGGGTCCTGATTTGCACCCCCATGTAGAGGGGTCAGGCTCTGACAGCTTCTGCAGACCTGCCTTGGGGTGCACAAAGCCTCGGGCACCATTTCAGCCCCTCTGCCTCCGGGCAGGGTGGACCTGGTGCCCCCTGTTCACTCATCTCCCACCCATTTTGCACGGAGCAGGACTGGGGGGCACAGGAGGAAGGTGGGAACTTGTGGAAGGCCAGCTGGGGCAGGAGGAGGGCACGGGGCAGGACAGGTGAGGGCTCTCGGGGTCACTGCCCTGCTGCTCCCCTGGCAGGGACAAGGATCTGCCCCTCGGTGCCCCGAGCCCACCTGGGCTGCTGGTGCTGCTGGGCACTCCCCGGGAAAGCAGCAGCAGGCTCTGCCCCGCGGGGCTGCGAGGCTGCTCTCGGTGAGGAGGAGCTGCTCCAGGTGCCTTTATCCCGCCGTGGCAGCTGACAGGAATGTGCACCTCGCTGCCAGCTCTGCGGAGGGACAGGCACAGGTACGATCTGTGTGTGTGCTCACCAGAGCTGGGAGCTGAAAGAGAAGCTGCCTGCTGACAGCTTCCTGAAATCATATCAATAACATATTGTTAGCTCTTGTGATTGAAGCTAAAAGAGTCTGCTGTTGGATAAAGGATACATGATACAGGCATTTCATAAGCTAGGGATATAAATGAATAACTCTGCTCATTCACAGTGCTTACATTTTTTACAGTATAATTTTTATACCATTGTCATTTTACAATATTTTTGGAAGACCCAGAAAGAGAACAAAGAAGTTGCTTAATAACGCTGTGAGTTTGGCTTTTTTTTTCCTAAAAAGTCACTAGAAAAATAAAATTCAATGACAAAAAATTGGGAAAAGACTTCTTTTTTTGTTACTTAAAAAAAAAAAGACAGAAAATAAAGCTACAAGGAAGCCACATACTTTGATTAAACATGACTTAAATTCTTAGGTAATTTTGCACTGAAGTATGAGAAACCACAATTTGCTCTATACATCTACTTCTTTCTTTCTTTCTCACATCAAATAAGAATAGCTAGTCTATTCTGAAGTATAAAACTAAGGAGATGAAAATCCTTTTAATTAGAAAGAGGTTTAATGATCTCCATATTCATAAGTGTAGGTGCAAGGGGCTGGAATTCAGAAAAACGAGTTTCTTCTTGGGCAACAGAAGCAATACCATTGCCCAAGCTGGGATTTTGTGTGGGAACTCCTGAGTGCTCTCAGCTCTGGGGCATTTGGGATCCAGTCCTGTAGGAAGAGAATCTCTCTGGTGGTCCTGTTGAAAGCAGTGGCAGCTCACTCTGCATCCCATGGCCGGGTCCTTGGAACTGAACCACCAAGTCTTTCCCCCTCCTTCTGTTTGGCTTTGTATTTTGAGTTACCTGGATTCACACAGGTTTGCAGCAATGTGAATTAACACTGAGTGAAGCTTCACAGGAGCTGGAGAAAGTGAACACAAACAGCCCATTTGCCCAGACTTTTTAAGTGGTTTGAAACAGTTTCACTGAGAGTTTATGGTGTTTATTTGTTTGTTGCATTGAACCCTTGCAGTAGAGCACTCCCTGTTAGTCCCTGGTCCTTCTGATAACAGCTGTAGCTGCTCTCAGCCTGCAGTGGCACTGAAGGCTCCTGGGATCCTGTCAGTCACTCGAAGGAGTTTGGTCAGAGCTGTACGTGGCCAGAGCTGGCTGCTAAGGATATATTACAGTTAGCAGAGTCCATCTCCCACCTGACTTTGCAGCCGTAATTGAACTTGCCAGGGTCTGTCATCCTGTGATTGCATTTATCAGACTTTCTTTGTCAGCTTTGTTACCACTCTCCTATCACCACGAGAGGCTGTCTTTTCAGCCAAGAGCCTGGAATGTTGCAATTAACATCAAAATTATTTAAAGGATCTTTATCCTGCAGGTAGTTTTGAAATGTTGTTGTATTTTTATAGTATTCCTTCTCCTCCCTATCCATCTATCTGCTATGTGTCTGTCAAGTTTTCAGTGCCCTTTCTATTAGTGATCAAATAAATCCTTGTGCCCACATTTGGGGTGCCCAAACAGCAGTTGGTGCCCAGCCTGCTGGATCCTGAAGGCAGCGCTGCCACTGCACTTAAACGTGTGTTCTGTTTCACCACAGTCAGTGCTCACACCTCTGCTCCTTCCAGAGATGCACCAGCTGATTCCCTTTCCTGTACCTGACCCCTCAGGGCAGAGAGAGGAGAGTCTCTGTTCCCTCCAGGGGCTGCACCCTCCTGCAGCCCAGAGCACTGCAAAGAAGGGACCCTTTTTTGTGGTCACTCATGTGACATCATTGTTATTTCCTTGGCTTAAGTGCAGAACTGTTCCAACTGCTTTGTGCCATCATTCAGAGGAAGAGGCAGAATAATCTCACTGCAACAGGTAGAGAGGATTTTAAAAGCAGCTGGGAAAACACAGAAAAATACCCCAAGTCAGTTACTTTTAGTAGAGATGTTCCTGTTCTGGGTTGTCTTCCTCCCTCTGAAAGAGTAGTGTGATGTATTTCTTTTTGCTCTTCTAAAAGGACATACAATAAAGAGCTTGTTTTCTGCTCTTGTTTCCTGGAGGTTTCCTGACCCCAGGGTGGGAGTGATTGTACCCCAGGTGGGTGTCTGAGCAGTGCAGTGACTGCTGACCACACCCTGGTAAGCCTGACCCATTTGTCTCAGTGGGAAAGCAGTTTAGGAGGTACAAGTTGGCCTTAGAGTTCTCAGCTCTGCTCTTATGCTCATGAAAGTGATCAATTAATAAAGTCAAATGACAGAAGCAATGATATATCAGTAAGAATATGGGCACACCAGAACACTGGTAGAATAAAGAGGATTTGTGTTTTTTTCTGTTTCACTTTACTTGGTGATAATTAAGTACATTTTTTCTAGCCTTAGTCTGTGTGGGGTTTCCTCATCTATCTTTTTCACTTAATTCTGTAAGGAGTTTTCTCCTTCTACTTTTTGGGAGACCACAAACACAAGGAGCATTCTGAGTAATGTTTGTTCTATTTTTCCTGCATCAACGTGCCTCCTAGCATCCCTGCCTGTTTCAACTGCATCTTTTACTCAATCTCATTCCACTGAAACTTTCTCAGCTTTATCCTTTTTTTTTCCCCTGGAAATTAGCATTAAACTAACATGATGAATAAGAACTCATTGAAGCCACTTGTATCTAAGAATCACTATGACCATCTAAATTATGTGTGGGTTTTTTTGTCACCAAGTCCATGTGATATAGGGAGAGGAAAAATAAGTCAGTTGGATTGAGGGAAGGGAGAAGAAAGAATTTGGAGATAGAAAATATAAATAGCCCAGAATCTCAGTTGTTAAAATAAAAAAAAAACACCAAAAAACTCTCTCCAGTATTCTAACAAAGAAAAGTTTTATGCTGACAGGTTTGCCATGACTTAAAATCCCCAGTCTTTTCAGCAGTCAATTATGTTTGATAAAGGAAGGCTCTCTGGCATACTGGACTAAGCAATGGGAGTCAAGAGTTCTGGAAGCTGTTCCTGGCTTCTTTACAGAGGATGAGCCATCTATTTAAGTCAAGATACATGGCAAGCTTCTTCCGAAATGAGATGTGGAAATGGTCAGTTAGGGATACTTATTTCTACAGTGCTGAAATTCTGAAAAACATGGTCCCATTATGGCCTCTGGGAGCACTGAAATTGGGCAAGTTACTTCTGCATTTCTACCTGTTTCCATTTACACTGCATTTGGGGAAGCTTCAGCAGCTTCTGAGAGGAAAGGAGATCTTTCCACATTTATACTGTGACCCCTCATGCTTTTCATGGGGGAGACATTTTTGTTAATGTTGTTTTTTCTTAAATATACTGACCTTGAAGAATGCAGCAATTTCTCTTTTCATTCTCTCTATATTTGTTCCTCTCTTTTGTTCCTTGTTCAATAATATTAAAAGTAAAATAAATGCAGCTGTATTATATATATACTTTGGGAGTATGTGTTGTCACATATGTTCTCTTTCATGTGCAACAGGTTATGCAAGTTTAATGTATTAATGTTTCTTTTTTCTTAAAACATTTTCTTGGGCACGTAGTTTCTGTCTTGATGTCATCACAGGTAGCCCATATGCTTAGTGATGCATTGTTTTGTCTACAGTCTAACTCAATAGCATGCAATTTGGAGCATCCTTAATTATCCTACAAACCATTTCGTGATAATGAAACCAAATATGGTGTAGACTTGGCTGACATCTCTGTGATATTATTTGGCATACCAAATATTTCTGTTTCAAATATAAATTGGTTACTGCTTCTTCAAAATATGCATTCTATTAATTAAATCTATACTTGAGACATCTTCCCCCCACCCCCCAAGCTGTTATAAGTATTCTCTTTTTCCTTGTTCTCTATGCAGATGGGGCTGAGTATGGGCTCTCTAATTTGACAAAAAATAGGCTAACCTTGTGGTCTTTGAGTCCTCCAACTACAGTTGAGTGTGCAGTGTCTTTCCATATAACTAGGTCTTTTGTTCCACTAGAGAAAATTACTTAATTTGTTAGAGAGCTTTTTTTTTTAAAGGTTTAACTGTAACAGTCTTTACCTAATAGACCTGGGATTGCAGGGAGGTGATTAATGTGAATTAAAGGATCTCTGTGACACAGGACTAAAGGACAGAATTACGGTGCTGTTGTTGTTGGCAATCCCACTCGTGCAATTTAATTCCTCCCTAAACCAGATTTCCAACATTTCGCATAAAGTTAAAGGAAAAGTCTAATTGGACCACATACTTCTTTTTGAAACTCTCTTTATTCAGGGATGCTCTGTTTGTACATTTTCCCTGGCAGTGTGTGTCTTTGTCCCTTGAAATCCATCTATTTATTGCAGTGACACCTACTGCTGAGAGAGCTGATCCGCAACAGGCTCGGTTCCTGTTAAACTTGGCCAACAAGCAGCTCGTGACTCAACCAGCAGATGTTTCTGTGGCTCAGGTCAAAGGCAACTTATGGACTCGGGTTTTTTTGCTTTGCTCCTAGCATTAAGTGCCAGCAAAGTCAACACTAGGTACAGACAGTTGACCTGACCAGTAGCAGGAGGAGCTGAACCAGGGCCCTGAGGGCCTGCAAAGACCAAAGCATTAGTCTGTTGAGCCACTGTGCTGGCTACAGTCCAGCTCTTTCAGACAACTGACTATCTGATTGCATGCCTGGATTTTAGTAATGATTTTACGTACTTATTTGATGATTTGTATCCAAGCTTATGCTTTTGACAGGTGCCCTTGTGAACAAAATCTCGCTGGGCTATCGCATATGAATATTTCACAGTCAATCATACTTTGATCTTTGGGACATATGTGCATTTGACATTAAATTTAGTTGTGCACGAAATCTAAGTCTAAGCCTTTCTGAAATGAAAATAAAATCATCAACCCAGCATTACAGTTTTGGATTTAAATTGTTTCAAACTGTGCTTTGAGTTCTGTGGTCTTGAATCTTCTTCCTTGATCTCTTTGTAGTTGGTTCAGGGGGCCTGATCCTCCTGTCCTCACCCAGCTGAAATTGCTCAGCCTTTTATTTGGAACTTTCCTGTGTGAGGAATGCAGGATTAATAGGGTCAACATTATGTATCTTTTAATATTATATAATGGGTTGGAGCATTGCAGACTTCCAGCGCAGTGCAGTGTCCTCAGATGAGAATAGGAGATTCAGAGCCGTTTCCATGCTGTAAAAATCACAATAAATTAAATAATAAACATGCTTTGCAAAGTCTTCCAGGATTTTATTATTTTATTTGTACTCTGTGATGGTAAAGTGGTTCATTAAAAGCTTAATTTTAAGGTTTCTTCAATCTGATGTGGATGCCAGTTAGATTAATTAAAGTGAATGATCAGATAGGAGCTACAGGAAATTGATCAAATTGGAGAGGGTTTAATCAGTTGTATACATTCCAAATTACATGAAAATAACAAATTTACTTTAAAAAATGCTGTTTCTAAAGTAACAGAAGCTTTAGTTTAATGAAGCATTCCACAAATAAGGCTCCAATTTGAATTTTGGTATCACTCTTATCTTTACTTTTGCCATTGAAAGATCACTAGGAAAAAAAAAAGGAAAATGAGAATGAGTGTTTATAAGCTAAAAAATAATGATCCCAGATGCATCCAATGCCTGGGAAAAAAAGAATCATGGATTTTTAAAAAAATTTTTTAATCTAGTGAACTTCCAGTACCAATTATTTATCTTTCTCTTCTTTGGATCTGACTTCTTAAGTATATGCAAGTGAAATAGAATAAATAAGAAGGAAAACAGATTTTGCTAAGTCACATGCAAAGTAGCAATAAATCAAAGAGCTTGTCTGCATTCTTCTAATCTTTCTATTCTAATCTGTGAGTGAGATTTATAAATGACCTCTCCTCTCCTCTGTGCTCATCTTCCTAGATTGTGATCACAAACAGTTCACAGTCCTCCACTCCATGGGTGCTACCAACCAAAGACTGTTCTGGTGATTTATCTTCCACTGATCAGTTATCAGTCCCAAAGGCTGTGCTAACTAGAAAGTACCCTACAGATGTAACAGGTATTTTAGAAAGCAGCTCTCTTCCCAGCCCAGAGCAAAGGCAGTACAGCCTCAGCAAACCATTTTCTGTCTGCTAATGACTTTTGAAACTTCAAAATCCCTCTGCTAACCCTTCTTTAAGACATAAAAACTGTTGTGGAATGAGTTGGCTCTGTTGTTACTAAAGGAGTACTTTGTTTTGGAATCAATAAGCAGCTTGTTTAAATATCAGCGCTACAAAGCAGCCACAGTTTAGTCGGATGCCTCGCCGGCTGCCCCCTGCGAGGTCCGGCTGCCGGGAGATGGGTGCTGGGGCGAGGCTGCGGCTCCTGGAGCCTCCTGGGGCTGGGGCAGGGGGCAGCCCTGCTCCCCCTGGGGCTCCAGGCAGGTCGTGCTCCACTCCTGCTTCGCACCAGCTCTCAGGGATTAGGAGCTGTGCCTCGCAATGCCTGAACTGAAAAGTGCTCATTGTGCTAACCAACTACCGAGCTGGCCTTAATAATGGTTAAATAAAAACTGATAGATAGGGAGCATTACCTGTAGGCCAGTTTTCTTTTTCTAAAGACATCCTGTTACACTCCAGAAACTATATATTTTCCTAATATAATTATATTATACTCCAAGGAACAGGACACCTACTTAACAAAAACTCCTATGAAGTCGACGCAATTACTTTACTTTACATACGTAAAATGGGAATAGAATCTGGCCTAATGTTTATTTCATTTTATCAGACTGGATAATGCTGTCCTGGTGGCATTAAATACAGCTGATCTCTCCCCTCCCCTTCCGTGCACACATGTTTTTGTTAAAATCTAACTATTTACATCTACGTCTCTTAGTATTGCCTACAAATCAGTCAAAGAAGAGTAGGTCATCTATCCTGCCCTACTGTTTATATATTAATCATCTGGCAAATAAACTGCTCAGTGTCCTACCCACCTCAGTAATATTTGTGATGTAATTTGTTTGGATGCCCAAATGTCACCAGCGTTGATTGTAAGAGATGAAAAAAATGTACTTGCTCAGCACACCAAGCTCTGGGCTAAAATGTAAGCATGAAATCTCTGGTTTATTTTTGTAATAATGTTTACAGCTGTTTAATGACCCTGAAAGGGTTCAGTAGTCTGGTGTTCTGTATTTCTTAACAGGAGTGTATTATGCTTATAACAGCCTTAGTTCAACTGTTTCTGCTGCAACAATAAGAACAATATTTAATAAAAATTCAATATATATTCTGATCTCAGCAATACCTGTTTACCAGTTGCTAAGAACTGAAGCTGTCTGTATTGGAGTATTTAGAATTTGCCAATGGACCACAAGATAATGTAGATATATGTGAAATTTTCTAGCTGGAAAGATAAATACCAGGTCTATGTTCTGAAAGCATAAGTAACAGTGTGTGTAGCTCTAACTGCTTAGAGGATCAGGGCCAGAGCGAGCTTGTCGTTTAAACACGTGAGCTTGTAAAGCATTACTTTGCTTACTGAACTGTAAATCTTTTAACTAACCTAATCTAGGCTATAATAACAGCACAACAGTGGCTTTAAAATGACTGTTTTCTCCACAGCACTGAAGAGGGGAGAGCTTCAGTGTGTGTGTGTGTGTGTCCAGCAGGAATGAACAGGTGTAAATAAGAGCTGAATTTGGTCCATCTGTTTACAGGGATAACAGGTGTGTGTCTGCACATATGTGTCTGTATACAGATATGCGTGTGCCTGCATATGTTTACACGTGTGCGTAGGCACAGATTTCTCTTTAAATTCTGTCATTCTGCTTGCCATATTTGATTTTTTTTTTTTTTACTCTGTTTCCAGCAAGAGGAAGCTGAGCTTCTCGTATTACATTAATGTAGTTGTGATGACAGGCATTTCTGGTGTCATAATTGGTTTTAAATTCCAGTAATCCATTTCAAATAGTTAAATAAAATCAGTGTGTTCACTTGAAATGGCTAAAGCCAGAACTTTCACTATTGATATCACAGGAAATAGTCTTGAGGGCAAAAATGTGAGTGAAATCAAAATAACTATTAGTATCATCAAAGGGACTTGAATGTCTCGCTGTACCTTTATGTGGGAGATGAGAGAGTATTTTTATAATATCTGCATCCCATTGTGTGTTTCATGAGCTGAGCTGCTCCTCAGAGGAACAGGGTCCTGCACGCTGGGCACCGCACGTGGCCAGATGGCCCTGGATTGTCGGTGTGCTGCTTCCCAGGGCTGCTCCTGCCCTGCCCACTGCAGTCTGAACCCAGCTGGGCTGGGTCTGTGTGTGCAGCATGGTCAGGTCAGGGCTTTTTGTCCACAGCAACTCACTTGGGCAAGGGCTGAGGGTTTATTTTGGTTAGAAAGGGCAGCCCATAACAACTCCTGATTCCAATGTGCTCTGTACGGTGCCACGTCTTGAGGGACGCTGTCTTTACACAACATTTGAGATAATTAAAGGTCAGAAATTTACTACATAAACTTCAACAAACACATTTTGAATTTCTTAACAATCTCAAATTTGATTTGCAGTTCATTTTGTAAACATTTGTTAACTACAGAGAACATTGTGCTTCTGTTCCCAGCACAAGGGATGGCAAAACATTCTGTGCTTTCCTTATATGAGAGATCAGGATCATGAAAATAATGTAATAGACTATATATTTTTAAATTAAAAGCTAGATGTTTTCCTTGTCATGGAGCACCAAAGTAGCACTTTTAAATTGACATTTCCAGATTTTTTTATATTTTTGAATACCTTGACACCAAGGTGGGGTACCATGAACTGCAGGAGTCTCACTGGGGGTTCA
The DNA here is from genome assembly GCA_013398075.1 of Notiomystis cincta. Lineage (NCBI taxonomy): Eukaryota > Metazoa > Chordata > Aves > Passeriformes > Notiomystidae > Notiomystis > Notiomystis cincta. The sequence goes on along the minus strand of VZRX01003278.1, from coordinate 280,687 downwards.
AAGCCCCTTACCCCACCTGGTGTAACCCTGTCTGGTCATAGATCTAGACAAATTAGGCAGATTAGATTGAGTTATCTAATTCATTGTGGAATGATGGATGAAGATGAGTTTTGTTTCTGTCTTGCATGTGGATACAAGATGAGATTGTGGTAGGTTTTGCTGTGAAAAGGCTAAAGGATACCGAGAGTGATTTCTGTGACAGCTGAGCAGTGGCAAGGTCCCTGTGCTCAGAAAAGCTGTGACTGGGCATGGCAGGAGGAGAAATTTCACAGGGCAGTACTTTCAATATAGCGGTTGTACTTTGCAATGAAACCAGCTTGGAGGGAGGAAAAGAGGAGACAATTCAGAGCCAGAGGAAGGAGCAGGCGTGCAAGAAGCAGGGGCAGATGAGGGTGGAAATGCAGTTTAAGTGAAGAATATATCTTGAAATTATGGTAGCTGGATCCCAGAAACTGCACAGCTGATCAGAGTGGGCGGCATTCAGAGCTGGTTGTTGCTCACTAAGCAGAGGCTTTGCTGACCTTTCTGCATATTTAATCAAAAATGTATAACATTTCCTATGCCAAAAGATCCGTGTGTGGGGGTTAGGCTCCCCCGATTTGATCCAAAATTATTACCCTTTAAATGAGAAATTATGGATTTGGTATTCCTCTAAACTATTTTTTCACTTGTTCTATCTATAGTCTACATTATATATTTCTGTATGATTTTTGAAGACAGAAAGTAGCAAAAAGGAAAAATCAGAAAACTTACCATGTTCCAGCTGCAACTGCTGTTGTTACTTTATTGAAATTATATTTGAAAAAGAGGCACAGAATAACTAAAATCTCAACCACAACTCCCCTCCCCAATCCAAATAACCATACATTTGAACTGATGCTTAGGGTTAAACATCAGAATTAATAAATTCCACTGGGATCTGTCAGCATTTCCAAACTTCGATAGAGCATAAAATGCTAGAATTAACTACCCAAACCTTTCTGTGCATGTAAAGGCAACAGGTCCTATTGAGATCAACTGAAAAAAATGAAACCTAGGCTGCATTTTTTAAGCTGTTATAGAATAATGACAATTCACAAAGACATTTCTAAAGCTTCTTCAATGTATTTGTGTGTCAGCACATGCTATGCATTTCTTGAATTGTCATGTTTGTGTTTGCCAATATGCCTTGTTTAAGCATGCTGGGGAGAAATAACACTCTTGGTATGTGCAATCCAGACAAAAAGTAGATTTGTGTTTGGGGGTTTTTCTTGTGTTGTTATTTGGGAGATTTTTTTTTAAGAAGTACATAGGCAGATGTTCAAAATCTCAGTCAATCTCAGGCAATGGCAGACCTAAACACCATAAGTCTTAAGTTATTTAGTTAATCCTTTTGAAGATGAAATTTGGGTTCTTCCAGAAGTTAATCACACTTTTAAAAATTGAAAAAAGAAAAAAAAAAGTGTTTGTGTGCACCCACGTTTTGAATGATCATGGTCTGCTGCACAGAAAACTGGAATGGGAATTAAGAATTTTCTTTGTTTGCTACATGGCCTTGAGTGAACACCTGACCTGATTATGTTCTCCTACTCCCTACCATTGGAAATCAGACACTGCAAGCTAAACTTGAGTGAGGTCCTTTTACAGACTTGATTTCTTTAATATTTTTATAAATAATAACATTGACAGCATGCAAATAATGGGTCCCCAACATGTGCCCTGGATCAGAGGACTGTTAAATTTCGAAAAATATCTGCTTTACACATGGGCAAAATTGGGTAGCTCATGTTCATCCTTAATACACATGAATATAACTCTTTCCTGTACTACTTACAAGATCTGCATTGTGTCACAACCTCAGTTATCCTGTCAGGACCAAACACATCTCCTCTCAAAGATCTCCCATGCTTTTGTTTTTGGGCCCTGATCATGCAAATAATTAATGATGTGTGGAACTTTGCTTTCAAGAGTTACCCTTTGAAGTCTACTGGGCTGCTCCCAGGAGCACAATGCCACACATTTTAGTATGTGCCAGATCTGGACCTTGAATTGTCTATCAAGTGGCCCCTGTGAAGCTGTGTGAGGAGTGCTGTCCACCCAGAGTGTGTCTGGAGCCTTTGTGGAAAAATGCTTTTGGCTATAGCCAAAGACAGCCTTGGCCACATTAATTTTTTAAGAACGTATAGAATTCAGTAGTTTTGTGAGTGAATAAAGTGTCAAATCACCCCACTGAACAACAAAAATCTTAATTATGTTCTAATATAACCTTATAGCATCATATAGTTTATGAATTAGTTATGTGAAACTTTATATTTTAAACAGAATTTTATAGATACATTATATCTGTATAGAGTAGAGAAGTGGCAAGGATGGATTATTGTGGACAATTATGCAGACCAGAACAGAGCACTTGTGTTTAACAAACAGCTTTGAATTCTAATTTCCTGCCATATACATAGTGTAGCTACAATTTGTAGTCATTACTGTGTATTAGAAAAGTTATTAAAATTCTTAAACTTGTTGAGGCTTTCCACAACACCTTTCCCAGATTTTAATTGGTTTTATCTAGTTCCATAAGAGAGCTCTTTAAAACAATCAAAGTGTCTTAAATCACGTCTTACCCATCGAAGGACAGAGATATTCCTTCTATAATCTGGCAAGTTTTCCTAGGAACAGAAATCTGAAGGTTCTCAAGGATGAATTAAAAGACTTGGCAGAAGATAATTTATGTGCCTTTTGATGGGTTCAGTTTCAAAATGACAAAATAACAATGTTTTGTAACAGAAGGGTTAAATCTTAATCTCAGAGGTTTACAAAGCTGCTAGTCGCAGTCTCCTTAAAATTTAATATACCTCGTTAATGCTTACTTGCAAACACTGAAGGATTTTTATGATTATAATCATGTGTTACAGCACCTAGTACTGTTTCTAAGCAGCATACTAATCAGCTTAATGAGATATTACTGCACTTTTTGTTGACTAAAGCAAAATCCCTTTTATTGTTCTAAAGCTTGTCCTTTATTTTTTCCCAAAACATTATCTTGTTTTATTGTACACCAGTAAATATCATACCATCGGTTTTTTGTCAAATCATAAAACTATCTTTCTCATTGTAGAATGTGTAATATATTGAATATGCTTAATGGAACTGAAAGTTAGAAATGGATTTCTATTTTGGGGTGTTTTTTGCTGGCTTTCTTAATGAAAATGGGAGAGATGCATAAGATTTCTTTTTCTATAGATTTAGAAATGCAGGCAGGTGCAGTTTCACAAGAAGGACAAGGGAAGTGGTAAAGGCCTTTGCCTCTTCTGTAATAATTAGATTTTGAAATTGTTGCATATTTTAAAATAGTTATTAACAGTTCTTGGTACACGTGCAGAATGAGGAAAGTACATGTATGATCAAAACTGTGCAGCACAGTTGGCACTTGATACACTTTGAATTGTTTTTACACTAATCTCTTTGCATTATCATGAGTAGGTAAAACACAAAATGCAAACTGCATGCCAGTGACTCAATGCTTGTAACTCTTTCACAGTCTGAATCTAAAATATCTTCTGATTTTCAGAGATGGAGGAAGCGAGTTTGTGCCTTGGTGTTTCTTCATCTGTGCCAGAAGCTGACGCCCATCTCAACAGCACCATACTCAATGGGCAATATTCAATGAGTCAGAAGCTGCACCAGATCACTTCCCAGCTCAGCCATGCCTTCCCAGAGCTCCAGAACAGGCAGAATCCCGAGGAGAAGGCGTCAGTGCCACTAGAAGACAAAAGTCACATGTCCATAGCAAACCAGCCCATCAGCAGCCAGATGGCCCTGCTGGCAAACCAGCTCAACAGAGAGGTCGATACCAGTTTGAACGGGCGTGTGGATCTGCAGCAGTTCCTCAATGGACAGAACCTAGGGATCATGTCTCAGATGAGCGACATCGAGGACGATGCCAGGAAAAACAGGAAGTACCCCTGCCCCCTCTGCGGGAAACGCTTTCGCTTCAACAGCATCCTGTCGCTACACATGCGAACTCACACTGGAGAGAAACCGTTCAAGTGTCCCTACTGTGACCACAGAGCAGCTCAGAAAGGCAACCTGAAGATACACCTGCGTACTCACAAGCTTGGAAACCTCGGCAAGGGGCGCGGAAGGGTGCGAGAAGAAAACAGGCTTTTACATGAGCTGGAGGAGAGAGCCATTCTGCGGGACAAGCAGATGAAGAGCAGCCTCTTGCAGCCACGGCCTGACGTGAAGGCACAGCAGCACGCCCAGCCGATGCCGCTCGCAAACTGTAACTTGTCTGTGCCACCTAATCACAGCACACCTGATATTTCCAACCCTGTTCCCTCTCCAAAGCCAGTCAGCGTCCAGGAAGAAGTTGTCTCTCAGACAGCCGGGTTCAGATGCACGTTCTGCAAAGGCAAGTTTAAGAAGCGAGAAGAGCTGGACAGGCACATAAGGATCCTACACAAGCCTTACAAGTGCACTCTGTGTGACTTTGCCGCCTCGCAGGAGGAGGAGCTGATCAGCCACGTGGAGAAGGCTCACATAACTGCAGAGTCAGCACAGGGCCAGGGCTCCAACGGGAATGGGGAGCAATCCACCAATGAGTTTCGTTGCGAGGTGTGTGGCCAAGTGTTTAGCCAAGCCTGGTTCCTAAAAGGCCACATGAGAAAGCACAAGGATTCCTTTGAACACTGCTGTCAGATCTGTGGGAGGCGATTCAAAGAGCCTTGGTTTCTTAAGAATCACATGAAAGTTCACCTGAATAAGTTATCTGTAAAGAACAAATCGCCCAACGATCCTGAAGTACCTGTCTCCATCAGCAGCATGTCCCAGGAAGCTCATGCAAACTTGTATTCAAGATATCTGTCATGTTTGCAGAGTGGGTTTCTTCCTCCTGACAAAGCGAGTCTAAGTGAACAAAATCAAATCTATAACAAAGGAGATATGCCCATGAAAGAGAAAGAAGTCTTGGGGAAGCTCCTTTCGCCCATTTCTGGCATTGGCCACAGTATTGCTGAAGGGGATAAACATTCTTTATTGGGCTGTCTCAATCTGGTGCCTCCTCTGAAATCCAGCTGTATAGAAAGGTTACAAGCTGCCGCCAAAGCAGCAGAGATGGATCCAGTAAACAGCTATCAGGCCTGGCAGCTTATGGCAAGGGGAATGGCCATGGAACATGGCTTTTTGTCTAAAGAGCAGCAGATACAGCGCAGCCACGAAGACACTTTGGCAAATGCTGGAGTTATGTTTGATAAGGAGAAGCGGGAGTATGTGTTAGTAGGAGCAGATGGCTCTAAGCAGAAAATGCCTGCTGATTTGGTTCACAGCACTAAAATGGGCAATCAGAGAGACTTGCCAAGCAAACTAGACCCTTTAGAAGGCAGTAGAGATTTTTTGTCACATGGTATGAACCAGGGACTCGATTACAACTTACAAAGTCATGGAAACATAAAAGAAAAGCCAACTGAATGCCCGGACTGCGGAAGGGTTTTTAGAACATACCACCAAGTGGTCGTTCACTCCAGGGTCCACAAAAGAGACAGGAAAGGAGAAGATGAAATAATTCAAGGTAGTCTCGATGAGCGGCGTGGGTCTGGAAGTGATCAAGAGTCTCAGTCTGTCAGCAGGTCGACAACACCAGGGTCCTCTAACATTACTGAAGAAAGCGGAGTAGGTGGGGGTCTCTCGCAGACGGGGAGTGCTCAGGAGGACAGCCCTCATCCTTCCTCACCCTCCTCTTCAGGTATGATAACTTCTTCTTCCCTCTCTGCACTGAAAGCTTCATAGCTGTATTTGAAATCACAGCAGCAAAGTAGTTTATGCATTCTCTTGTCAGGTGGTTTCCTAGAGCCCACAGGGACGTGGTGTTATTTGCCAGAACATCTGTGTTTGGGTTCCCGCAATGCCCTCGAGGGTGATTCCCAGCTCGCCCTTTTCCCCTCCAAGGGCAGGTTTCCCAGCCTCTCACCTTCCCACCAATGGCAATGTCGCTTCCAGGGCCTCTCCCTCCAGGTTTTGGAAGGTGGTTTTCTCCTCCTCTTCTGTTCATGGTGTCTCTCTTGCAGATCCTTCCCTGTCCTCTGTGCAAAAGGGTGAGGAAAGATGCCTTCTTTAATAAACAGCCTGTTGGCTCACCTCTCTGATTGCCCTCATTCTGACAACCACGTCAGTTCCTTAGCTCTGCCCTTGTACCTGGCCACCAGACTGATTAAAAAGAGGTTCAGAAATACAAATTACTAACCTTTGGACAATCTTCTAATTTATGTGCAGATTTTAACTTGTATGAAGCCTTCTGCTTAATTCACATCTATTTGAAAGTACAAGAAAAATAGAAATTGGACTGAAACATTTTAATTGTATTGTATGTCATGTTAACTTGCTGTGTATAAAATAGCAAAGCAGATAATATTTCATTGGAGATGTCTATAAAATATTGAGCTTCCTGGTACAATTTTTAAAGTTACTAGCCTATGACTGCTGAAATAAAATCTCCAAGTAATAACAGGTAAGATTTCTAGCCTCATGTATATTTCCAAAGTCACTTACTAATGGATAGTAAATTGAAAGTTATATCTTCAGCCCTTTATAAAGAAAGCACCTCACTAATACTGTAATCATTCTGCAAGCCTAACAACAGAGGAAATCATGCCATAACAAATACTCTGTTACTAATGGCAACATTGATTTCTGCAATCAGCCATTAAGTCTAGAAAATGAAAGACAGTTTGAGGTACCTTAAGGCATTACATTGCCCACTGTTAAAGAGCTGGTAGCAGGCTGTTGAGGGTAATTCTTTTTAGCTTTTTTTTCCCCAGTTTCGATAAATATTTTAGTATTGGAGGCAATTCACTGTTGCAGTTATTAAGTATATGCCAGTTTACTTTTGTTGTTCTTGTCATGCTCCAGTATACTGTACTTCTGAGGCCAAATTAATATAAAAATAGTGTTAGTTTGTTGGCTTATTACAAGCCAGTAAAGAAATTGTTAAGACACATAAATCTGCACTCCACATTCCACAGATTCCTATAGTACTTAATGCTGTTGTTTAAATACCCATGAAACACAGTCTACTCTTAGAGTCATAGCCTGGTTTACAATTTATTACTGGTGAGACACATTAGAAAATTCTATGTAGGAACAAGGCTAAAAGGCAAGGGCTAATTTCATACTATATATAGTTGTTGAGATTGTTTTAAGAGGATTAAAAATATGTCAGGATGAAGAAGATTATTTTTCTAACTTTCA
>VZRX01003278.1:240966-268466 GCA_013398075.1 Notiomystis cincta | reverse complement strand
TCCATTCAATCTCCATTTGATAGCTGCACCTGAGGGGTTTTGACAAACTGTGACAGGGCCATTGCTGCTAACTGGTTTGTACCTGCATCAGTGGGAGGTAGTCAAGCGCAGTTTAGGAAGAGTCTGGCTAACACTCTTCCCATCTGTGCAGCATCCCTTCACCCTGATCTCTAGCAAACCCAGCCTGAGCTTGTGGCCTCTTTACTAGTCATGGCTTGATCTAGTTGGCTGTACCAGCTTAGTGCTCTTCCTGAAGTGTGCTGAAGGCTCCTGGCTGCACCCTCAGCCCTCACTGCCCGGGTAGCTGCAGTCAGGCAGCCTCAGGCTGTTGGGCAGTTTCCTTGGGGTTTCAGCAGCACCCAGCAGCCTGGCTGCAGTGTCACAGGCTAGCATGTGAGTGAGCATTATCAAGAGTGAGAGGGAAGGAAACATTAGGCAGAGGTCCAAGAAGAGGGTGATATACCAGTGTGGTATTTTCTGTTTGTGCACAGCAGTTGCAGGGGGTGTGACACTCCCAGGAGCTCAGGGATGGACAGCCTGAGGCACACAGGGGAGCAGCCATACTTTGAGCCTTGTTTGGATATTAAACTAAAGACTAGGAGGCATAAGCAAGGATGGGACTTCTGGGCCGTGTCTGGTGTTTTGAGCTCATTTCTGATCTTTCTGGAGCAACTGCAGTGTTAATGTTAAGGATCTCCCAAGAAAAATCACTAAATGTGCAGTAGAGTTACTGCTATTTATTTTTTAAATGTGCTTTGTGAGAATGGCTGTAAGTGGGATTTATACAGTCATACTTCTGTCAGCTGTGCTTCCTGTTAATTTCTCTCTGAGTTCCAGCCATGTTTTCCTCCTGTGTTTCTTTTTAGATGACCTCTTCATCACATTTTTAGGAATGCCTTACCACATATATCATATGCTAACGTAATTGAAAACTGGTCTACTCATATCTTATCTAACACCAAGGTAGGGGAGTAGCCTATTTATCAAAAAATGCATATTTTTCCCTTTTAATGATGTAAAAAACTATTCAGAGAGGGACAGAAGCAAATCTGAAAAGGCTTTCTGAAGTGTCTTAAGCATCCATCTTTAACACTTCACACTTTCCTGGGAGATTTATGGAATACCAGCTATGATCTGACCGAGAACAAAAGATGATTCAAAGATTGCCATGAACAAAAAAAAAAAAGCAAACAGCTATTTTTCATAATTTATAGAGAATTCAAGGAAAAAAACGGAACATCTTTGATTTTGATTAGTAACTAGAAATAGATGGGTTTATAAGGATGCCATACATGTAAAGAGGAAAAACTACAGAAATTTGTTATTTTGTATATTCCAGTGCCTTTATTTTAATCTTATGGATCTTATAGGTCTAGGTAGGTGGTATGTTCATATCTCTTTAATCAAGTAGATATCTGCTATGATTAATTTATTCCTTGTTATTCTGCCTCTGCAAAAGTAACTTGAAACAGGTATGGTGCCAGTAGAGTGAAGAATTCTAAGGCAACGTAGAACCACATTTACCACTCAATGGTATCAGGGTCACCACAGTTATTTCCTGTTCTGTGTAGAAATAATGCTGTGGTTGCTCAGATGCTGCTCTGTAGTAACTTTGTGTAAATGCTGACTTTTTGATGGTGACCACTATAGTATAATTATAACAAATTTTGAAAAAGGGGTAAGGACTGAAAGCTGATGTTACTGAAAAGGGTGAGCAGGAGCAGTGAACAAATACAGAGCACTTTCTATTGCAGTTTCTTTTAAGTCTTATTGTTGAACACACTGATACTTTGCAGTGAAAACCAAACTCACTTTCATTGACTAAAGGGACAGGGCCATATGAGACGGGCAATGCAACAGCACAGTGGTAGCTGTGAAATCCAGACAAGGGAAGGGTATGAAAATACTACTGTACAAGGGAATCCATGTCAGTTACTTATCTACCAAAACCCATTTGTACTGCCTTTTATGTACAATCCCAGCACAGCAAATTTGTCTGTGTTTGAGTGTCTGATGGCAGGATTGCTCTACCTTTCTTGTGTTCTACTCTCAGTCTTCATATAGGTGATAGGTTCAGTAGCTGTCTGAACACCAGGAGAGAAACTGAAGCCAGTGACGCTGCTGAAATAGCTCCAAGGAATAGGCTCCATTTCTTTTGCACTGAAAGAACTGTGAAAAGACCTGAAAGTATGTTTGCAGCAGCCAGAACTGAAGAACTCACAGCTGTGGGTACAATTGGTGCCCATCAATTCCCAGGCATTCTCCTCCCAACTCCCCTGTGGTGAAAAGCAATTTTTGCAAACATATCTTAGGGCAAGAAAAGATGCACAGGAGTGACCCTGATGCAGGTTCTCAGTCTGTTGAGGAGGGTGATTGGTATCAGAATTAGGCATGCTGCAGATACCTTGCTTTTTATGTGCAGCAACAGTGATCTCATCAACTATCTGAACATTCAGCAAGTCCAAAATCAAACGCTTGTGTGTCAGATATACACAGCTGTATTTGTACTGTTGCTCTATCTAAAGAACATGCCAATTGCTTTACTTAGAGTGAGTTGAGAGAGAGACTCATTACTAAGAACATGTATAGCATTATCAATGAAAAACATTATTGTTCTTTTCCTTGGTGGTTTTAGTGTCCTTGCTTATCCTTTCACAGGAGCCTGTGCTAATATGTCTTCAGAGATGTGGGGCCTGATTCTCTGCTCCCCTGTGCAGTGTGTTGGCCTTGACACCTCTGCACAGTGAGTGGGGGTGTGAGCTGACACAGGCAGCCAGGACAACCACAGACCCGGAGGTAGAATGCAAAGAGTGAATTTATTTCTGCTACCTCTCCAGCCAGGGAATCCCCAGAGCAGAGGCACACCAGAGGAGACACAGGCACTGTTAAACTCAGTCCACGCCAGGGGATCACTGGCTGCTGCTCACACTGCCTTATCAAGGGTTATTCCCAGCTGCAAGGTCACTTGAGCCATTTACCGCCCTCCTCGCCAGTCTTCCGCTTTTTAACCCATTCCTCCCAACTTCCCACCCCTTTGCTCAAGAGACCTCTGCTGCTAGAGCTGGAAATGTGGGATGGGAGATTTACAGAGGCACTTAAGCATAAAGGAATAAACAAATAAGTAGAAAAGGAATAAACAAGTAAGTATATAATGCTCTAAGTGTCTCCTGGCAGGGAAGTAACCCACACAGGCACCACCAGTAGGTTGTGATTTGTAGTCCTGGAGATATTGAATGATATCCTCTGTGCCAACTGGTTCTGCAGCCAGGTCAAAGAAGCACGTGCCTTCAAGCTCAGAACAGAGTTCGTGATGTTGAAGGGGGATGTAGTTCTTCAGTAACCAGCGTTACAAGGTTCCACAGTGTACAGCAGTTTACTCCCAAATTTAAGGGAACAGCTGCCTTGGATGTCCAAGTTAAACATCACACGAGGACACACGCCACCTGCTCTATAGACATTTCTCAGAAAGAATAATGACAAGTTAGTTACAGTAAAAAACCCAGCCACATACAAGTATTTACACATTGATTTTGCAGAATTAAATCCAAGATGTGTGCTTATAGTGCAAGCCTAAAAAACACAATGAGCCAGCCTATGGAGGAAAAGAGGAGTGTCATCTCTGTCCAGTGATACATACGCAGTTGCTCCAGCTCCTTCAGCTAATATTACTCCAGGCTTGGTATCTAGAGATGGGGTAATTGGCTACACAGATTGGAGAGGTGTGGCTTGTGCTTTTTCAGATTGAACTTTCACTGGATGTTTGGTTTGTGACACCAATAACATAGTCCCAGTGCATCCCCCTTAGATAAGGCACAGGAAATAATCAAAGATATGTGAACTACAGGCACTTGAGAATATGATATTAACAGAGAGTATAGAATAAAGAGAAGATAGAGAGAACTGTACTCCATTGTCAGAAGTTATTATATGAATGATCACATCTAGATTAAGAGCTTGCAGGATCCATTTGTATAAACAATTCCATTTCCTCTGTGGGTAATATTTTGGAAAAGACATCCGAAAGATTTTTGGTTCTCACTATGTTTTGTACTGAAGGTGTACAGTCATGCTCTTTTGGCCTATGATACTTTCAGTTTCTTGCCGTGCCAAGGCTACATCTTTAATTCATTTTCTTGTCAGGGTATAATGTATAATGGTGCCTTGGAATGACTTGGACCAAAATTTTACATTGTTTTTTTTTTTTTGCTTTTTGGTCCAGTCATCTGCCACAATCCCCACGAGACTATATAATCTAGAATTATTATCTCTAATTCAAAAGGATCTCCTTGTCTGGGAGTGCATAATTGGAACTCTTTTGGAGTATGTGTGATCTATGACACCCCACTATCTGCTAAATCTAGCTAAATCTCAATCTCAAAGTCTGAGTACTCACCCCAAAGATTTCCATCCCATTCCTTGGGATCCCGTGAAGATTTCATAGTTGGAGCACGAACTTGGGAGATCAAAACCTTATTTTCCACATATTTATGCCTAGGTGACACCAGCTGCTGTATAGTGCACTGCTGCTCGTAGCACTGCTCTGCCTGAGTGGTGGTCACCTCACGTGCGATCATCTTTGCAGCCCGCAGCGTCACAGCCTCCCTTTCCAGCTCTCTCACTTTTCCCAGCAGCGCCGTAACCTCGCGCTCCAGAGCCCTGGCGTAGGTGACGAGCTCCAGCTCCCTGACTTTGCTCTGCAGCGCTATGGCTTCGCAGTCGCGAGCGCGGGCGTAGGTGACGAGCTCCAGCTCGCTCACCTTGCTCTGCAGGGCAATAACCTCCCTGTCGAGGGCCCTGAGCCCCGTGGCCAGGAGCCAGCCCAGCCTCCCGGCCAGCTTGCGGGAGGACTTGGATGCCGCTTTCCAGGGCAGCCCGCGCATGGCGATCTCGACCCGGTGCGGGTTCACCACCACCCCGTCATCGATTTCGGGCCACGTCTCTGGAGTAGCCATTGTGGCGAGGAAAGTGGCCACAGGCGTCCAGCGCTCCGTGCTGGGCCATCCTGGGATGTGGGGGTTCACCACCACAGCCTCTCCAGCCCCTGACTTTTTCAACTTTTTTGGCTTTTTTGGCTTTTTTGACTTTTTTGCTAGCCACGACATGGTTGTTCCCAGATCCTGCCGGCTGTGTCGAATGTGGGAGTGGGCACAGGCAGGCAGCTGGGATAAGCAGAAAGTCAGGGCTAGAACAGTAGAGAGTAAATTTATTTCTGTTACCTCACTAATGAGGGATCCCTGAAGCAACACCCAGGCAGGGCCACAGAAGTGGAGGTGCAGGCACTGTTAAATTCGGTCCATGCTGTCCACATTGGTTTATCAAGGGTTATTCCCAGTTGCAAGGTCACTTGAGTGATTTACAGACTTTCCTTTCAGTCTTCTGCTTCTAATCTGTTCCTCCTAACAGTGGAGAATAAAGACAAATCAGAACGGTAGCACTTTGTGCCAGTTTACATGTGTTTTGCAAAAATATAAACAATTGTGCAGAGCTGTGGAGAATCAGAGTGTGTAGGGCACTAGTTTCATATTATTTCTTCCCAAAAGTGCATGAAATGATCTTTTTATCAACTAAACTTAAGCAGAACTGAATTGAATTTTTTTACAGTGTAAAACATGCAATTTACAGTGTTTGTAAAATACAGTTTTGACAGTGAACGAAGGATGTCCAGGTACCACAGAAGGTAGGTGAGTGTGTGTATGATCCAGTGATGTTGTCTTTCTGGGCTTTTAGCCATTTTCTGCCCTTGACTGACATTAAGTTCCTACGCTTTCTATTGAAAGAATTCTGATTGAATAAACATTTCTGTATTTTTTACTTCCTGACTTGTATTTGAACAGCACTGCTGACTTGAACCTAGCTTGATGAGGCTAGTGAGCTTAGAAAAGTTGGGAAGTTTTTTGAAGTTAAATCCTCAATACACTGCACTACTGTGCTTGTTCATCATCTGGATTTTCACAGCTCTAGTCAGAATTTCAAAGGGTTCTCTAGCCAAAGAAAATACCAGACGTTAAGTAGCAGGACTTTCTTAAACTGTAGAGTAAATTTTGGCAAGTACAGAAGGTAATGTTTCGAAACTGTCTGTTTTCATTGTTGCTGTGTTCACAGAAAAGTCCATGGGAGACAAACCAAAAAGAAAATGAAGATTACTGTATTGAGAATAAAGATACAAAAGGTCAGATTTTAAAAAAATAAATATGGCAGACTCTTTAAGAGTGATCATTTCAGACACTGGGTTCCATTCAGTAATTTTCAAAACAGTCGCTGATGGGTAGGTACTGTAATAGAAACAACATGAAAGTCATCAGATCAATTGAAAATAGTTTTGTAAATTCTTGAATGAAAATGAAAACTTACACAACTCACATTTGAGCTGATTCATTTATGTAATTTCTATATATTAAATAGAGAAAGTGACTTCCTTAGCTGTATCTTTATATTTAATCAACTGCATAGTGTTGGTTCTCAGCTTCAGATGTGGAATCATACCAAAGAAAAAGGATTAAAGGAAATAGTTTGTAACTGTAACTATATCTTGAAGGAATAATGGTTTTTACTCTTAAAATACTACTAGAAAATGAGTATCCTTCTAATCTGACTTGTCCATGAAAAAAAAATTGTGGGACAGTTGGACTCTTTTCTGAGGGATAATATGAACATCAATTGACATTTATACTGTAGAAGGATGAGTGAGCTGTTGTTGCATTAAGGGTATGGGTATTTAGCAGAAAATAAACCCCCTTGTGTCCCAGCCAGTCCTCAGAGATTGGAGGGGCTGGGTGCAGCTGGGCTTCACTTCAGTCAGTTTAACCCTCTAGCTCTGTTTGAGTTCAAAAGAAGAACTTGCAGGGGTACAGAAGCACTGTTAGTGCAGTTATCAGTCCAGTACCACTGGTCTGATCTCGTTCAGTAAGGACTTTGCATGATCCAGATTCACAAATGCTTATTGAAGGTTTATTGAAACAACAGGAAAGCAGCTTCAGCATTGCCAGTGATAAATGCACTGGCTACAGAGTGCTGACGTGTGTCATGGCAGAAAGTATAGTAAGGTTCTCAAAACTATAAATATATTTATAAATATATACATATATAAAAGGAATATTCCCGAACGTACTCCAACGTGGTTGGAGGCGCAAAGCTCACCTAAAGGCGTCCCTTCAGGAGAGGAGGAGAGGCACAGTCCGTTGGCTGATCCTGAGCAGGCAGAGGGGTTTTCCTCCTCCAGAGGTGTTTTCTTCCTCCAGCCTTTCCTGCCCTCCCTTTTATATTATAAATTTTGGTCTGTCCCAAGGGGATGGAACAATCGCATGTTATGGACAGGGTTTGGTGACTTTGGTCATACATGCACTGCATGTCCCATGTTCTCCTTCATTTGAATCCTGAGGGATGTGTAAGTCAATATGTTAATGAAGCTTAATGAGAGTCTCTGTTACTCTGTCAGAATTTATAATTGACAAAGAGGTAGAACAAACGCTTTGGCCCTCCTCCTCCACGTACTGAGGCAGCAGCAAAGGCTCTCTGACCTTCATCAGAGGGTCTTTGTGCACGCCCTTATCTCCTTAATGAAACAGATTTATAACAAGTGGTGTTTTTCACAGTGAAGGGAGTGTGGCTTTTGGCTGATACAGAGGCTTGATATTCTCCTGTGCCTCACTGAAACAACATCGGGCCATGAGACCTCCAAGACTTTGCTTGAGCCAGGTGGAAGATAAGCAAGAGGCCCTGTTCATGCTTTTCTCAACCAGCCTCATCAACTCTTCACTATCTTAAAGTAACACTGTACAATTCTGATCATTTACCACAGCTTTTCAGCATGCAAGAGTTATTATGTAGGTGTTTTATGTTTTATTTTGCCAGCTAGTTTTATAGTTAATTTTTTATTTTACTTTCTGCTACTGTATTCTTAACTGGTTATTACAATTGGGAATTAAAAATAGAATAATTTTCTGTTCTAATAGCAGTTAATATCATCTTTTGAAGTATAAATTAGAAGGGCAAGAGTGTGAACTAAGAGTCTTCCAGGTTCATGGTTGGTATTTTGTCAGTGCAACCCCGTCTCACACCAATGATCAAACTCAGTAGGCAGTTAGCACTGAGCTAACTGGGTTTGTCTGCCTGTGACAGTGCCAGCAACAGGAATGTCACTTCTCTAAAAAACTTGCAAGATTGTGCACTAGGAAAGAGGCACTGCACTTCAGGCTGAGAGGAAACCACAAAAGCTGTCCATCCAATGCACTGCATACTAAAACAAAGCATGCACAGAAGTAGCATTAGAAATAGTTTTTGCTGACATAAATATTGCCTCTAGTACTTTCTTAGACTCTTACCATTTATAACATAGCCTGCTGATAAGCTGGAATGCCACCTATATGAAGGGGGAGAGATGGAGAAATAGATGACCTGCCCTGAAATTTTTAGGTTTGCAAGGTCCTTCCTTTGATTATCTATGAATGGCTGGGTGATCAAAAATTCAGAACTTCCCTTGAGACAAGTAACATTTCTGGTGTGTTTGCTTCCCTTTCAAATATTCCACAGACTGTACAGACAAAAGACAGATTGGGCTTTGCATCAGATTTACTACAGCTCTACCTCCTTGCCTTTGGACTCCAGCTTGCTTCTTACACTCCTGTCTGAAGCTGCTGAAGAATTAAGCTTGTGTGTGCACTGTTTGTACATAACATGCTTTCCCCAGTGACTGTTTAGCTCTATTAAAAAACAAAACCAAGGACTAGCAATAAGATTGTAGTAAATGTAAATGTATTCTATTTTTAAATGGTTCATGATATCTTTTCATAATGACCATCTTTTTGCTACATGCAGAGTGCTGGTGGCATTAGCGAATTAAGAAATACACAGATTTTCAGGGCTTTGGACCGGATTTGCATTTACAGTACAGATGTTTAGCACTACTGCACCGTGTAGTGGACTTAAAGTATAGGAAGAAATGTAAGACAGGTACACTTCAAGCCTTCCTGACACTGTTTGACTGCTGTGCATTGTGTGCCTATTAAGGTACACTCCTCTTGTAGAATTTGCAGTTTAGAACTTCTAATCCTGCATGAGGTACCAGTGCCATCTACTATATTTTAATCAGTTACATCAAATGTGAGTTTAGTACAAACATGAGCATAGTGATAATTTTTACTGCTTTTCTGTAAATGTTGTGTTTTGAGAAATACTCCTTTCTTCAGTGTATGTCACTGGATAATGTTTTTTTTAAATCCTCGTCTGAATTTTTATGTGTTTATTTTTTAATTTCCTGTCAATAGAAATTGAATCAGTAGCTCTGTCTGTTATAAATATTTAAAATGTGGGTGTTTGGGCTTTTTAACACACAAGTTGCTATGCCCCTTTAAATTTCCTTCAGTTGTTCTATACCTCTAAAAAAAATCTTTCATTACCAAGTTGTTTATCTGAGAAGAAAGTGAGACTGTCTCTTTGTATTGCTGAATAACATCACTCTTTTTCTCAAGAAGTCATTACACACTGACATCATATTGTTCTTTATTAGATGATCTGTTGCCTGAAAGTATCTTGGTGACACTGAACTTGAAAGCAACAAGAGTACAAGTGCTAGGATGCCTGGAGAGCAGAGACTGGCAATACCTTGCTCAAGCAAATATCCAAGACAATTTTAAAAAGGCATTAACAAATACAAACCACCCCCACAGAGGTAATTTTCACCTCTGAGTTTTTGCTTGGTTCTTAGTCCAGCCCAGACTTCAGCCATCAGTGTTACAAAGCTGGAAGCCAAGTCCTACCTAGCAACGATAGCCATGTGCAATAATTTAAACTTAAAGAAAAATAACACAGCTGCTGGTAGAGTAGTGTCCAGAGATTTCTAGGTGCTTTCCAACAATAAAAGGGTGGTTTCTGTCCTGAAAATGTATCTGTGTGCATAGAAAAAAGACCTTCAATATTCACAAAGACCACAATTAGTGCTGCACTGTAATTGTCATTCCCTGATTAGTTGGAAACCTTATATACCCAATGGGTTTTATTTTTCCTATTCATGAGTTACATGAGACAATATAGTTGCCTGTGAAATTTGTACAAGTATTCCTTTGATTTGTGCTCTTTTACACATTTTTTATTATGAACTCTCAAAATTCTTAACCCTATGTCTGAGTGCAGAGCTCTAGTGGTGAGTTTCAGTATGATGACTGGATGAGAATCATCTTAGGGTCTTTTAAAATGTAACATATGGAAAAACATAGCTTTTATTATAGATAGAGTATTGTTCTCTTTAATTGTACTGTTCTGGGAAATATTCTTCCCAAGCACTTATTTGGTGTAGAAGGAAGAACCAACATTCAAAGAAGCTGAGGAATTATCCTGGTAATCTCCAAAGTCAAAACCCAAATGCAGTCTCCAGCTCCCTGAAGGAGAATGCTGAAAACAGAGCTTTCTTTCCTTCCATAGGTAGGGTCACTTAGGAAAAAGAGCTAGCACAGTTCTAGTTGTCTCATAAACATCTTTATTATCACAGTAGTTTGTGGTTTAGTTTAGTTATTTTGTTAAAAAAATTTAAAACAAAACAGAAATGAAAGGCTTAAACTACATTTCTTTCAAATGGGATGGTAGAAATGAGGCTAGAGCTGTGTGCCCAGAGAGGTGTCCACAACCTTCTTTGCTTCTGCAGCACGTTCTACCTGTTGTTTCAAATTCCCTCTTCCCACTCAGCCCCAGCTGGAACTCCTCAGGTCAGGCATTCCCCTGGCCAGTAAAACTTTGGGTGCAAGGAGAGTAACATCAGGTAAAGTTCCTACAGCCATTACCACTTCCAACTGCCTTTTGACTTGTGAGGAGCCAGAGCCACGTGGCTCATTAATTCTCCTCTGATTACCAACTTGTGCCAGCTGTGGGGGTGCAGCAGAATTCCAGCCTGGGAATCCCTGGTACACAGTAATCAAACACAGGGCTTGAACAGTTAATGCTCTGTTTGCAGATCCTGTTGGATAACCACTAAAGTTGCATGGGTGAAATAGATAAAGTTGGGAAGTCTGCAATACAAGTGTTTGCCTTTATACTTATTTACTCACTGTTGTTGCCTTTGTACAATAATATCTTTTCCCTGAAGGTCTTTGAAAAATTCGATCACAAAATGGAAAAAGGGTATGTTTGTTCTGGGTAAAATTTGGAAGCATTGTTCTGATGACACCTGTAAAACATAATTATAACTCCCATAGCTGTTTCCTCTCATATTTAGAGAGGAAAATTCTTTGCCTCTAATCTCAGGTGCATACCTGTGGAAGGCTTAGATTCCTTCAAGCAGTATCAAAGTAATGATAACAGTGTGCAGCTGCTGACTGTCTTTTGCTTGTTGTTACTCACCCAGCTGTTTAGAGGAGAAGAAAAAGAGAGAGAATATCTCTAATCAGCCATATGGCACAAAGTTTTATTTGCCACAGTAAGTTAAAACACACATTATTGGTCAGCATCTTGAATGCAAATTCTGCCATAGCTTTTCAGGACTACTAGATCTAATGGAAGAGAAGATCAGATATATTTAGTTCACATTATTTTATATTAAGTACGGAAATAATTGATTCTGTCTAAGTGGAGTTTCCATGACTGGACTCTGCTATACCCAAAAGGTGGTGGGAGCGTGGAGTGCAAATCTCAGGCCCTGCTTCGGGTCATAAAAGGTAAATTAAGAGCAGTTGAAATGCTATTTCAGATTTCTGCAGTGCAGTTTTGCTTTGCTTATATTGTACATTAGACAAATTAGGATTCTGGATCAGACAATTGGGACATGAAATCTAGGAGATGTCTTTAGTAGCTGTTGATGTTTACAGTGCATGCAGTCAGTAGTTTTTTCATTAGGACAATGTTTAATTTGGCTGCTGTTTTTAAATTGAACAAGAAACATAGAGTTAAATATAAGGGGAAAAGATTTTGTCTTTAAAAACCCACTTTTTTGAATGCATGTTATTGTTAGAGGAGAAGTGAGGGACAAATATGTGTATGAGGTTTGTGAGTCTCCATTCTATAAATTGCAGTGGAAAATAAGTTTTGAGGTCTGGGTTGACTGAAGATTTAGCAAGTCCACCTTTTAAAGCTTCTTCTGCCATTTCATGTGTGCATATGACTGGAACTCCTTTCAGTGTGGACATATTGACTTCCAACATACTGTTAGGGACACTTAATGGTATTACAAAATGTAGTTGCACACCTGTGTATCCAGAATTGGGTGCATAGCTTTAAAAACTGAGAGGGATTGTAACCCTACTCATGCTGCTTCTTGCAATACCACTACAATGCTTTTTTTCCTCTGAAACCAGTTGTATTTCAAAGTATTTAAGAATACGGTTAATTTTGTCTTCTTGTAATATACTTAAAATTATTTTCAGAAGGAAAAATAGTTCTTGAAAGTGTCTTTAATGCATGGATCTCAAAGGACTCTCTACTCCCTGATTTCCTGCTTAATTGATCACACTATGTTTTGTGTATTTGTTTACATTAAATACTGGTGAGAGATACTAAGATATCATCCATTTAAGACATCTCTGCACAAGTTCTAAATAGTTGGATAAGTGGTTTTGATGGTGCTATTTTGGGCTACTGGTTTGCAGAGATAATAAGCTGGGATAGAAAGTATTGTGATTGGTAAACCAGAATGGTTTTTCTGGTTGATGCCACAAAAAATCACTGTGTACTAAGGCTACTTAACAAATGGACATGCTTTTTCCATTTGGGCAGTGATTCTGGCTAGTATTATCCAGGTGAGTGGTGAGGTCATCTTGTATTTTAAACAGTCTCTCTTCTGTGATTCTTAATGTCCTTTGACTTGTACTTCATAAAGTACCAAGAATTGTTTGATCAGATAAGAATCTTGTTTTCTAAGAATAGCTCCTTAAGTGGTACTGCACTGTCTTACAAATTTGTAATTTCATATAGTGAGGTGTTGCCTCCTAAAAAATAAGTCTTGACCCGTATAATCAGTACAAGTGTTTCCCTGCAGAAGCAGTAAAATTAAAACTATCAGGAGAGGATTCAAAAAGAGGTGTGCAAATATTTTTCCATAGACTACAATTCCTTCTTCATCTGATGGCCCATCTTGCTATTCTTCTCACTGTTTCCATTGCTGTTACTTAAAAGGCTTTGACAAATATAATAGACTTTGCATAATGATGCCATTGTAAGTCACTTCCAGCATATTATAGTGTGCAGTTAAAATTACTCTTGCGATTACCACTCTCCAGTGCTTCTACTTTATCATGGCACCAAATGAAATTAAGAACAGGCATCTTCCTTCCTTTACTTACCAGTATTAAAAAAAAAAAAAAGTTAAATATTATTGTTGTAATTTATTTAATTAAAATTCCTTTTGGATCTTTTTGTTCCACAGTTCAATCAGAATTATTTTGCTTTAGAAATAGATTTAAAAAAAAAAGAATAGAATATATACATTCTCTGATATAATCACTGTGAAATTGGGAGAATTTTGTAAATGCCTTTTCCAGGGGACAAGACAATGCCATACACAGACTGTTCTGTACTAATAGATGTAGAATGGAAAAAGCCATACTTAATTTCAACATCAAATTTTCACTATTCATCTAAATGTGTGGTCATGTATCTGGAGGTTCTAGATCTGTGCATGCCTTCATCTGCCTCTCTGTCTTCTAACCTTGTTAATTTTGATGTGGTTAGTTTTTTCTCTTAGTGACTAAGCAAAAGAATAAAGAGCTGGAAAAAATTATTTTTCCCTATTTCTTATTTTCCCAAGAATAACAGATCCAGGGTATGAGTGTTCTAATGCATATGAAGAGAATACCTTAAATAAAGTGGTATTATTATAGGATTTGATAATGCAATGGTGAAAATACTCAAAGAAACAATGAGCTGAGTGAATAATGTAAAATACCATATCTTGTTGGGATTTGTTGGTTGGTTTGTTGGTTTGTTTGTTTATTTGTGGGCTGGGTTTTTTGGGGGCGGGGCAATGCTTTTTTTTTCAGGGGGAGGGTGTCGTGTTTTTTTGGTTTGGTTTGTTTTTTGTTGTGGAAAGTACTTGCTTTTCCTGATACTGACTGCACCATATGAAAATGGAAGCCCTGGCTGGTGAAGTCCAACCCAACATCAGTGCTTGGCTGGAGCAGATACCCAGTTTCTGTCATTCCTGAGCTTTGTTATGCTGCAGTGGTTGGGCAGCAGTCTCCTGGATGGCCCTTCCCTGTAAGGGGATATAATTGAGGGGCTGCCCTTACATATTTTGTTGGGTTTTGGAATACAGTAACTCTAAACTTAAGGTACAAGAGACAGCTACAGACAGCCAAAATGACAGTCCCCTCTAACAGGATGAAAAGCTACCAAATCATTTATCTGATGTGCCCCACTTTACAGTGTGTAGCACATTCAGGAGATATCTGTGTGCACAGTGGTTGCTTCTCTGCAGTCTGCCCAAAATCACAGCCTAAGAAGCTCAGCCCTTGAGGACTCAGCTCTGATGTGCCACCTCTCTCATTTTTCACTAGAATGCATTTATATTTAAGGATGCTGAAGGTTTATAGCAATCTGCTATTCTGGAACAGAGGAGACAAGCAGTCCTAAGCCTTCTGTACTGCAGGCTGCTCCCACTGGAGTGCCCTGCACTGGGACTCCTGGCAGAAACACGAGATGTCTCGTAGTCTGTGTTAGCACTTGGGTGTAAAATCTGCCAGTAGGATTGTCTCAAGGAAGTCACAAAACAGACAAGGCAGCAGCTTTTGTTTCTCTTGCCCTAGCACCTCGTGACAAGGGGGATTTTAATGAATTTCTTCTGCCTCATAACTCTAAAGTTCTTGAGATCTTTTGGTCGTCTGTGCCAATAGCATTCTCAAACTACTGGCTTAGACAATTAGATTAAAAAAGTATTCCTCTACATGTTTTGGTTTTCAAACAATTCCTCACAACCTTCCTTTTCTTTTGGATCTCACATACTGAACAGTTCAAACTTTGTTCTCATCTATATTGTCCTTTATCACTTTAGCAGTGTTACAGAGTTTACCTGGTTAAGGGAGCTAACCAGGGTTTACAGAATTTATGCTTTGGTCAACATTAACCCCCTAAATCTATTTCTTTATGAGATGCTGAGTGTCTTGATCATGCATGGCACATTTAATACAATTTCAGTGACAACTTCCATTGCCAGAGTTAACTGAAAACTGTTAAAAACATTAAGGTTTTCTAATCCTGTATTGTCAGGAATGAAACTGCATTCTGCCTGGTGTCTGTCTTGCTGTCTTTCATTGCTTGCAGTGAAAGGAAGCACTGTTTATGCTCCTCCTGTCTTTTTACCTGTCCCTGAGGAGATTTTCTTAGCTCTTTTGCTATTTACTTGTAGTATTAAGTGATATCCAGCAGTCAGGCCGTGTTGGAGAGACCTGTTCCAGTATCTGTTTGCAGGTGACTGCCTAATGACAAGAACTTCCTGATGTCCTGATCAGATGTTTTGTTCTGGGGCTGGGATGTGGACTGACAGTGGGTGGTGGGTGGGTAATCCTCCTTCCCTCGTGTTCTGCTGCTGGTCCCCAGCTGTCATCTTCATTTGGGATAAGAGTCTAAACCCATCAGTACTTTTCTCTCTTGTTGGTTTGTTTGCTCATTTATTTATTCTGCTACTGAGGAGAGATTTCAGACTGAAAACCATTGAGTTTGTAGCCTTTATTTGTTACCTCAGTAGAGACACAGTTTCCATGTACCATCAAGTCAGGACATTCTTATATCTACCAACCAGCCCCCGGGTGGTAGTGACTGTCTTCTCCTACCACAAATAAGCAGCATCTAGCCATCCATTTTTAGGTGAAATATTGTGTATTAGCTGTTCCTACAGTCTCATTTGGTTGAGAGTGGGCTTTGCAAATATATTTGTGAAGATCTTTGTCCTTACTTTCCTTTTGTAGAATATTATCATTGTTGCAGTAAGTACAGTAAGTCTTACCAAATTTAGTTAATTGCTCAAATGCCAGAATACCTGTATGAAGTCAGCCATTAGAAGTGGATGCATTTTTATTCTACTAACAGAGTGTGCCAAGTACTTTGCAGTCTCTGCTTTTAGAAGACAATGTCTCAGGAAAATCAGTTTGACTCACTGGGGTAGTGTGGGCTCACAAGCTTTAAGGATTTCTCTGCATGCATGGTTCTTTGTAGATGGTGTCCATTCCTTAAGTTGCCTTGGTTTTGGAATCCACTTTGCCTTTTCTTGAAGTTTTCTATAGAGATCTGTGTTCTTTTCCAAGATGGACAGATCTGTTCATAGTAACACATTATTTCAACTAAAAATAGTAAGATTTAACTAGCATAATATGGGCAGCTTCTACATATCTAATATATAAACAGCTAGCTTTTACATTTTTTTATTGATAAATCTTGAAATAGTTGAGCAGAAATAAAATATTGCTAATTCCATTCTATATTTTACAAAACTTAGGCAAGAAAGGCAAAAGAATTTGCCTGAGGTCATTCAGTATTCCAATGGAAGAGCCAGTGGAGCATCTCCTGAGTTTCAGTCTAGTGATTTATACTCTAGCCTATATTGAGTTTCTGTAGTTGGATTCTGTAGTTCTTTTTTTAGAAAACTGCAGATCTTTCTGCAGCCAGTATTCATCATGGGTAGGTCCAAAGTAAAAGTACTATTGTATCAGCTATCAAGGAGTTGATAACTCTGTATTTGCATTACTCTTCTTGAACTGGCTGAGACCATTTTTTTTCTGTCACACAATGGCAAATGTCCAGTCCATTGAAATAGATGCAATTACAATAGAAATTAGTGTGAGTTTTTAAGCAGGCAGCTTTAATAAGTAGTGGCTGCTAAGCTCTGATGGCTAAAGCAGTGCTGGTTGTTCAACTCAGACAATTGATGGAATCTCCTAGAATAGTTCTAATTTGATGTGTTGGCTGATGTATAACCATAAGCAATCTCCAGATTGCTACAACACCCTTCACACTTCCATTAATTAAAGGGTAGATGTCTCAGTTGTTGGTGACAAGTTTATTTCCATTTAGGATGTTCTGTGTTTCGGAGAGACCTTTAACAGTTGTTAACAGCCAAATGGGCAGTTCAAGTGCTATCCCCTCATGCCACCTCCAGTTCACTTGCTTTTCTGGCCATTCAAGGGATCACAAAATCCTCTCTCACCTCAAACAGGTTCACAACCAGCTGGTTGCAGAGGAGCATGCATCAATTTGATGAACTTGTATTAACATCCAGGAGAAACTGGTTCTGAGATAAAAATCAGTTGTTAATTGGCAGAATAGATTCGTTTAATCTCTGAGGAAAGAGAACATCAGGAAAAAATGTTATTATATCTGATGCTGAGGCTGCATGTGTGGCCTTCCACTCATAAGCATGACTGAATTTAATATTTATTCCAATGTACCTTTTCATTGCAATTATTTGTTGGGAACATTTTAGATTTCCATTATGGAAACTTAGGGAATTTTCTTCTCTCCATGCATTCTTCTCTTCTTAGCCTGAAAGGAACTGAACTGTAATCAAAGCTGTAATTTCCTATTTAAATATATACATGATTTTCTCCAAAATTATGGCATATTTTGTCAAATGAAAATAGTGGGCAATATCAAACTAAGTCTCAGCTGATAGTAATGTTTTAATCAGGCTTTAAAAAGTCCAATAAATAGTTCTATTTGAGAATTCTGGGAAAAGAAACACAATACTAAATATCCATGAAGACCCAACCCAATCAACCTCACCAAAGTCATCAGCCTAGTTCCTAATGATGCTGGTGAATTCACAGAGCCTGACTGAAGTTACAAAGTGTTGTTTTAATGACCTTGTGCAAGCAATTGGCAACTCTGCACAGCTGAGGTGAGTAGTGTGTGTATTTCAGGGAGGAGCTGTGTGCTCATATTTTAATAAAGCAGAGTCAGATCTGCTCAATAACTGTGTATGAGCCCAGATAAAGATGGCAGTTCTAAAAAGTCATATTATTTCTGGGAGATACAGGATGGACAAATACCACAATCTACTTTGAAGAGCAAAGAACCTCCACTGATTTTATTAGGTTTATTAATTTATTTGGGCATCCACAGGTCACATTGCATTTTGTGAGCCATGAAATGATTCTTATAGCGAACAACTCTTTAAATTGGAAGATGTCTCTTTTGTGTGTTTCAAACACTGGGGTCCTAATTTCTGGCACTGCTCTCATTCCTTGGAGGCTGCTGTTGGATTGAAATCTGTTGTTTGGTGCCATACAGTTACTGCTGGGTTACCAAGTTGTACGCTGGTGATTCGTATCTAAAATTATGTTCCTTTCTTTTTCTTTGTTTTAAATCACATCTAAAATTGTGAATAAAGCTACTTCAGACTTTCTTATATGTTCCACTCCAGTTGAAGTGAAACATCTCTTTTGTTGCCAGGACATTGTAGAGACTTAAACTGGCATAGTTCCTCTGAAATCATCAGTCATTCCAGTGTACCAGAGGTCTGGATTGGGTCTTAGTTTTCACAGATTTAACAGATTTTTTTTAAATAAGGAGAAAAGAAAAAGATGACAGACATGAAAGATTTAAGAGAAATAAAATAGCAGCTAATTTAATCAAAAGCATATATGCCAATAAAGCCAACTACAGCTGTCAAAAGAAATAAACAAAACAAAGCAAGAATTCTGTAATTTGACATGTTTGCTTGACAGATAGTACTTTTTTTGGACCAGAGCTTGTGTTGGTGTAAAGTGGCATAAGCACATGAATGCCAGTGCAGCTTTGCTGATTGTATCCAGTGAGAATCTGGTCCCTGTTATTCAAAATAAGGGTTGCATCAGACGTTCCTCTGTTCATTCAAAAAGCAATTCACTTCTGAATTAAAAGGATCTCAAGGTGTTTTCACAAAATCATGCTGGCCATGGCACAAGGTTCCTATTTAATCAAGGCAGTTTTGAATTGTGAAACTTTTCCTACTTGAATTTCTAGCATAATTTTCTATGGTTATGTTCTAAGTGCCAGCCATAAAAAAAAAAATCCTGTTTGTTCTCTCTTTTGGGTCAGTCACCACTTGGGTGTTTATGAAAGGATTGATGTATATACTGTCCAAAAGGATTTGGTAGGGGGTAGATTTGAATCACAAAAGTGATTATGTTATTTTACTTAGAAAAAAGTCTTTTTTGTACCCGTTTCCATATTAAAAAAAAGATAAAATCCTATGTAAATAATAAGTGTTTTCCCTGTAATGAATGTTCCTTTCATTCTGCATTTCTGTATAATATTGGAAATTGTGTTTTTATTAGAAGAGGTATTGGATGGAAGCCAACAATTTCTTCTTTTAACTTGATATTTTGGGCTCTGATCTTTGTTAAAACTACAATGGCATGTATCTAGTACAGTCAGAGGTCATTTCTATAGCTACTACCATTTCCTATCATTTCTGGGGAATGTTTGTTTTCAAAACAAAGAATTGGGTTAAAGCTTAAGTATCATATTTCAGAACATATTTCAAACTGAAATTAAGAATGCTAAAACCTTTCCTTTAAAGGTCAGATGATATTTATTATTATTATAAAAATGATCTGTGATTTATGAATTTAACTTCTCGTAAACCTCCTTTGTAACAGAATATGCAGTCAGAAGCTTAACATTACATTGTTTTCCTTTGACAACGTATCCACGAGACCACTGCAGCTGTTCCTTTACTCACAATAGCAGATTAATTAACACAATCATATGCTGTTGGCTCCTACTCAATGAGTAGGTCTGCAGTGGGATAGATAGGTAAATCCTTTAAATGTGTATGAGATAAAGAATATACTATAGTAGTTTCATAACTAGCCAGTTTTGCTTCTGACTAGTCAGCCCTATCAGCAATGGTTCACTGACTACAGAAGCTGTGAGCTTACATTTCAAAGGCAGCCACACCTATTACAGAGCAATAATGCCTGAATCATTGCAAAACTCAAATATGTAAAAGCACAGGCATGCTCAGAAATCACCATATTTGCTAAAATAACAGGCAATCTGCTTCAAGCATTTTGAGTTTGTAGAGTAACCAGGAAAAAAGAAGGGGCATTTTTGCTGGTTGCTTCATTTCTTTAAAAGAAAGAAAAAAAAAAAGTTCAATCATTGCTTTCCTTTAATATCTTAATCTGGTCATTATTCACTTTTTACCCACTGTGTATTAGAAATACTTGTAAGCAGCGGCCATGGCATCAATTTTAAGTACCAAAAGAATTTTTCATCCATTTCTCTGTGTGTGCTAATGAACATGTGAGCAGCTAAATCTCCTTTTCCTAAACAAACAGTCATCAGCAGCATGTAAGTATTTATTTGGCAACTTTAGATGACATTTAGTGGATGTTAAAACCTTTGCTACCAATAATATAACTCCTTTTTTTTAAAAAAAATTTATTTTAAGGATAAATATTCATAAATATTCTTTTGGGGAAAGAGGTAAGCATCAAATTTAAGAAAATTTCCTCCAGGCTTTCCACTACAATCTGTGAGAAAAAAATAATTGTATGCTTTGTTACATCGTTTACACACAAACTGAAAGAACAGCAAACTACTATGTTAAAATTGTCTCATTTAAGGGACAAAGAAAACTCATTGTGAGACCTCTTTTCTGGAAAAAAGCTAAACCACTTGCTAGTTTAATATCATTGAAGTCCTTTCTGGTCCATTTTTTTTACTGCAGTTGTGGTTATGTGCTTTTACATATTCTATGAGTTTTATGTAATGGTATAAATATGCATTTTGATCATAATAAAACAGAAAAAGTAGAGAACATGACTGATTTTGAATGGAGGGCTTTGCTTGCCTAGGAACAGCAGCATTAGACTTACAGATGGGAGAAAACCGAGTTCGAATCTTTTTGTGCAATACAGTTGTTGAAAAATAATCAACACTTTAATAGCATCCAGCTTTATATCTGAGAGTTTTTCTGAGTACCCAAAGCTACTATTTCTGGAGAGGAAAAACCAGAGCTAGTGAGCTGTCTCCAGTTCACTCAAAGATGAGATTGGGGAGATTTTTGGGGAGAAGAGGAAGATAGAAAATTTCCTCAACTTCTCCTGAGTGCTCCTCCTCTTTCTCGGAAAGCAGAACATGCTCTCAGGTCTTTCACTGAGCATTTCCCTGACAAAAATAACTGTAAGAAAAGCCTTGCTGCCTTCAGCCCTCTCATTTCCCAGAACTGAAGCACTTGCACCAGGCAGCAGGTTCGTGCTCTGCAGAGGAGATGCTGCAGCACTTCCTCCCCCAGCCTGGTCAGGAGGTCTGTGAGAAGATGGGTTCAGCAAAGGGGGGCTCCCAGGGCAGTGCCAGGGATCACACGGGGAACTGGCTGGGATGGGAACACCAGAGCCTGTGCTGGGAATGGTACTAGTGAGGCTGAGCTAAATCCATCAAGGCATCTGGCTGATGTAACTCCAGGGTGTAGCAGTGCTACCCTGCAACATCCAGGGTCTCTCATTCTTTAATAGGAAGGGGAGGTTCAAGAGATTTAGTGGAGAGCATTACTCAACAGGTGAGTCCTACTCAACCTTCACACCCTTATTAATTGTATATTTATAATACATTTCCAAATATATATATATATATATGTTATTAGATCCATCGTACAGCTGAAATCAAAGGAACTATGGATCTTATTCTCAGTTGAAAAAGCAGTAGTTGCCAGTAGTGAGCTCTTCTGGAAAATCAGTTAGTTGCTTTTAACCATCCTGCCTAAAGCCACAGGCCTATCTCACTACATTGCTGGATCCAGAAAAAATGTCTTGACTCTTGATCAAAGAAACAGAAGGAACCATCTTCTGTGGTGTCAGTGTTGGGAGCTGTGCTCAGGTGTGCTTGATTTACAGACTCGATTCCAGTTCCCTGTGGATTGCTCCTGTGCTATGAGACACAGGTGCTACAAGGAGTTTTCTGAGCAGGTTAAGAAATGTGTCTGGCCACTTGTCAGACTAAAGACCATGCCCTGTTTTTCTCAGAAGGAGAATTTTCCATAATTTAGTTTGTGTAATTACATTCTTTAAGCCTAAATTGTCCATGTGGTTTCAATTCGATACCATTTTCCTTATTTTTTTCTGTCTGTTTTTTTCAAATCCTTTAAAATAATTGTTGCTTTGTGTCCCTGTGACAGGTGAAGAGGTGCCTGTGTAAACATACCTGCTACAACCTCTATTAGACTTTGCATTCTATTAAGATAAAAGTGTTTAAATTTATGTGATAAATATGAAGCCCTTTGCGAATTTTATCTGAAGCTCTCAAAAGCTCTCCCTCTTCTGTCATCCCGACCCAAATTTAGGATCTGAAAAACTTTTCTCTTTTGATAGTTTGTACTTGTCTCACCTAGTAGGTTCTATGTTTTAAAGTTCTCTGAGTTTATGTTAAGGATTCCTATTTTCCAGGACTTGCAGTGAAATAGTTGTAAATGTATTTTCCTGGTCTGTGATGCAACAGCAGTGTTTTGTGGGGCTCTCATTGAACCACTGCCAGAGGATGGAACTTCCCAGCACCAGGAATAACTGCAGTAAAGGTTCCTTGAGAAGTGTTTGAGAACAAAGAGAGGTACTTGATAAAAGCAAGAAAATGGAAGACATAGAAAGAAATAGAAAACAAGGTCATAGAGAGGTCCATCAACTCGTACCTGCACCACAGCCTGTGAATAAGGATTGCATTTTTATTTTTAAAATAAGATGTTCGTTTGTGTCAAGTCCACTCTGCAAATATAAATATTTTAGTCAGTGTAACTTTGCAAGTGTCTTGCAATGTACATTTCTTTTAACAGTGTCTATATGGAGTGACAGAGTAGTATTGATTTGTGTGATAGCTTCTACCTGTGATGTTTGTCCTTCAGTCTGTCAGGTCATATGTGCTGAAATGATTTGAACATAAAGCTTTAAATATTTAGGTCTACTAAAGTCAACTTAAAGGTTGTTGTTGATGTCATGGGGCTGGGATAGGACTGGGAGCAAAATGAAATGAGCTTCTTGCTTCCACAAAGTTCTCTGTACATCCTGGCAAGTAATGCCATCTTTATATGCTCCAGTTTCTGCTGCTCCAAAGTACAGATGAGCTTTCTTTGTTGAATGCATTGAGATTGGTGGATAAACATTTGTGGACAAAAGGTAAATGGTGGCAGTGCCGTGGTTTGTGGTGTGCTGAGCTCAGGGAAACTGAGCTGAGCCCTTCTCCTCTGGTTTTTAATATTTAAACACAGTAATAGATGGTTTCCATTCCAAACTGCATCCAAATAGTATTGTCTGAGTTTGTGGTAGATGAAGTAGTTCACACTTTTTCATTAGTTATTCAAAACTTCAATTAACAGTAAGTTCACACTGGAGATAATACAAGTTTTGTACAGTGTTTTTTTTATTTCCTGTGGCCAGTTATCAGAAGACTTGACTATGCAAACCTTTCAGGATTCCTTTTGGCCTTTGGATAAGGAGAGTTAAGCTTTTTTAAATTTTACTGACCTAAACCATTTCTAATGTACTCTTCTTTTAAATTTAGTTATGAATTAGAGGATTTTGTTAAAAAATATCTTTGCACCCAAGTATCCAGAAAGTCCAGAAATATCACTAAAATAAGCATGGTATTACCTCTACTTAGCAAACTCTCCATTTTCTTCAGCTACTAACTGTATGCTCCAGCACTGAAAGGTGTGCCACAATAACCCATATTTCTTCATAAATGTATGGTGAAGGAGTTTTTGAAGGATGACTGTCAGGGCTTGGGTCATCAGTGGCATCATGATTAGATTCCCACCATGATTAGCCTCTGACAGTGACCTTTATAATAAATTTGCATTTTATCACAACATTTTTAAGGTGCAGGACAGACTTGTGTAGGTTTACAGGTCTGCCCTTCACCATAACACAGTGCTGGCCATGGCAGAGTTACTGCACAGGCATTCAGTGCTTCTGTCTTTGCTATAATGGGTATCTTGAAAACCAAGACAAGTAATTTATTTCCTTATCTTTTTTTTTCTAAAAATAAATATTAAAGTTGTTTCTTAAAAATAAAAATAAAAATAACTCCAGATCAAACGACACTATTAAATATGAGATAAGCATAGGCTGGGAATAATTGTTTTGAGTTTGACTTCAGTAACTGAGCTGAAGGTTTTTTGTTTGCTCTGTTCTTGAAAAAGGATTTGTACCTGAAATAAATTCCTGCTTTTCCAGGTTATGTTAGCTGTTTTAGTGGTGGTTAAGTTTTTAATATAAGCTGTTACTTCTTCAAATTCTGCTCTGCTTATGTCTTTAGATCATCAGAGCTGTAACAGCATTATTGCTATAAAATATGGTAGAAAATTGTGGTAAAAATTACTGAAATGTATTCTACCTTTAAAATTGGATGGGGCTTCTGTTGACATCACTATTAAAAGGCCAAACTGAGAAGATGGCATTACTGACACAGAGGAACATTTTGCCTTTGTTCATAGTGAGTTATTAGTGAGGCATGCCTTGTACATGTTTCCCCAAAGAGTCCAAAATTTCCACGTTACTTCCATTCCCAGCTTCTGTGTTCTGAAAACCCCACTGTGCTTAACCCAGGGATTCTTTCACAAGTCATGAAGCACATAAGTTTCCCAAAACCAAATCCTGGATTCGCTGAGCTCTAAGCAAAAACGCAGCTCAAACACCACTGGGTTGTGACCGGACTGTGGAAAGCACCACTTGGTTCTCAGCAGCAGAGAGGGAAAGCTTTGTTCCCTTCCCATTCTGTTCCCTGCTGGGAAATGGGATGCTTTCTGAGCTTGGACACCTTTGGAATGAGGAATGGGATAGTTACTTTGGAGGACTAGAAGGATTTTTTGTGTCTGGTGGCCCAGGTTGTGAATGAGCTGAGCCTGGTGCTTTTCCTGAGCATGACTTCAAGAAGTCGCCCTCCCCACAGCCAGGCAAGAGAAAGAACTGATTTGACAATTAATGTCAAGCCTCTTGATGGAGGTCAGGGCTGCAGGGCTTCAGCATCAGCTATGATTGTTATTTCAACAGAATTGGTGTTGCAATTACATACTATTTAAATATGTCAGGCTTTTTCTTAATGTGTTTTTAGTAGGTAGCTTTATATTAGGTATATTGAGAAATACAGACTTCTTTGGAAGTTGATGTTTCTGCAGAATGAGATGAATGACTGATAAAATAATGCTGAGTTTTCCTCCACACAGGATATGTACCTAAGGTTGTAGGGACTGTAAAACTCTTAAGGGATATATAATGAAAATTAGCAAGGTGGCAATCAGTTGGATGAATGAAAAGAAGTAATTTTTGGCTAGATTTTCTGGCATTCTTATGTTAGTATTTCCATCTTGTATGTGAACAGGAAACTGTGTTTGAAGCAGGCCATTGAAAAGGATGTTTGCATCCAACAGTCTTGCAGAAAGCCACAGAGAAGAGCAGCGTAGATCTGAGGCTTGATGTGCTATACTGCATGGTGGAGTACAGTGCATACTCCAGGAGAGTTTTGTTCAGGTGTCTTAATGGGCTTTGACAGGTTGTTTGTAGCTTAATTTACAAATGAATTTGATTAAAGAGCTCAATGAAAGAGTCTATATTCAAGTTCGGATTTGAAGTTGTGGTCTACTAAAATGAAATGGAGGCTCCCAAATTAACACCTCTGGAAATACTTGATTATCTTCATAGTTTGGGATTGTTTTTCGATGCAGATGCTCTGTGAAGTACAAATGAGTGAGCTACCCCTTTTGCCACCATTATCAATGACAAGGTTTTTATCTGACTCTGACATTAGAGGCGTAAGCTGAAGCATCTTGTGCTGAGTGGTGCACAGGTCTAGCTCAGTTATAGCTGGGGGATGAAAGACTCTCTTTGTTCCTTCCATTTAAATTTCTAACCCCAAAAACGTCTTTGGGCCACAGGCAATATGAAGGAGCCACAGAGGGAGCAACCAGCCCACAGATATGTGAAGACAGTGCCAGGATATGTTTATGCTGAGCAATAAATAAGTAAGATAGTGTGGACTTAACTAGAATGACTGTACTTTTTTCATGCTGCTGAAACAGATTCCTGAACCTCTTAAGAGTTGCAGCAGGTAGGAAGTTAAGTGAAGATTAAAACTTAAGGCCATGAGCATGTTTCAAGTTATATATATATATATGTTTTGTTGTTTTGAATCTTTCCTTTATTTCTGAGGTAAACTCTGGGTTTAAATAATACAAAAGAAAACTGGTGAAATAGGAAGAGTTCATCTCCAGGATTAACTTGTCCAAACTGATGAAGGTAATACAGGTTTTGACTGGGGTTCTGAATGATCTGAAAAGATATTTGGGAAGTGCTCCTTAGTTGGAATGGTTAAATATTCAGTTCCATCTTCCTCATTACTTGTGGATTTTCATTTTGTTATACTAGTGGTCGGCAACAGCTCAGAACTTGATTTGTCAAGACAAGTATGCTCTGCAAACAAATGATTACATCCTATATGAAGGCATTATCACTAAATCTGAAAAGAAAATATTACAGGCAGAAATTATAAGGAGAAGTTTATAAAACAAAGATATCCTTTGGCAGAATATGCTCTTATAATCAAGCTTTTAGCATACCATAGTTTAAAAAAAATAAAAATTTTGCCCACATATACACTAATAAAAATAAATCTGTTTCCGATTACTAACTATGCAGCACAGGTGCTTGTTTGTTACGAGAGAGGCATGTTCATTAATTTTCAGCTATGAAAAGTGCACTGTGCCATAAATATACAATTCAAAATGTACTGCTGATAAATGAATACACAGATTGTTAATGTGCCAGAGTAGGGTATTGGGCATAAAACACATGCCAAACAGGAGCACATTGGTGATGTGCTAATGCTTTTAAATCTGGGTTTAATGTAGGCACATAACCAGCTTTTTACATTATTGCACTAACTTTTACCAGAATTTAGGGCAATATCTATTTTATGGGACGTTTTACTTTCTAGTATAATAATACTTTATACCTATATAGCACTATCATCCAGGGATCTCAAAGCACTTTACAAACATTAATTAACTAAGCCTGTCAAATAGGTAAACTGAGTTTTACAGCAGCTCGGTGGTTGTACTGGAAATAGAGCCCCAGAGTTCAGATACCCTACCTTTTTCCTTTTTTTTAAATTTATTTTTCCCCCTTAAACCACCCAGACCACACAAACGTTCGGTTGGAATTTGTAAACTGCAGGAGTTAATGTTTTCTGGTATTTTCTCCCCTGGCTGTTGCCCTCTTTCAGTTCTGCTCCCACTCTGATGCCAATCCCAAGGCTCGTGTGCTCTGTCATCCAAGTGCCCATCCAGAGGCAGTGCTGGGGGATGAGATGGAGACTTTGCCTGGAGTATGCAAGTCTTCCTTGCCTCTGTAGTTGCTGAGCACACACCGACAGGAAGGCTCAATTCCCGTTCCCCTCGCTTCTTTCCAAGTTTTCAGCCAGGAGAGACCCGGACCTCGCAGGCTGCGGCGGAGGGGGGGACAGGGGGGCTTCGCCTCACACCTGGAGAGCCGTGCGCGTTTTAAACGAGACCGCAGACTGGGTACCGCTAATGGCTCGGGCCTGGCAGGGCAGGGCAGGGC
>VZRX01003278.1:189328-236828 GCA_013398075.1 Notiomystis cincta | reverse complement strand
ACAATGCCAGAGGTGATGGGTTTCCCTGTGATGCTGGCAGTCTGCTGCCCCAAACTGACCTTATGTCTGCCATCAGAAGGCCCTCAGATATTTAAACATTCCATGGCTAGCAGCTTCTGCACCACAGATGAAAAACAAAGATCTGGATGCATACCACCTCCTGTCTCTAATTCTGCTTTCACTACAGTCTTAAGATGCCTATTTTTCAGGGAAACTTTTCAATAATAATTATTTGTGTAAAGCATTCTCAGCCAGAAATCTTGCAAAGTGTTATCAGAATAAATATAAATATGTGGAGAATCACTGTGTTTGGTTTTATTTATTGTAATAGCTGTGGTTAAAATGTAGATCAGACTGCTGTTTTGGATCACAGTCTTAGTTCCAAAAATTGCATCATCATACGTGGATTATTATATCTGCATCTTTTCAAATAGATGGCAGAGTATATTTCTGTGCTGTTTTTCCCTAAAGAAAAATTGAAAGATAAGAGGCAGGAGTTTCAAGTAACATCGCAACATTTAGTTGTCAAACTATGAATGGAAATTGCCATCATAGGGACTGCGTGTTTACTCTCCTACTTCAAAAAACCGGTGTGAAAATGTAACCAAGAAGAAAGGATTTTTTTTTTTTAAATCAAATAATATCTTAGTAGATGAGCAGTGATTCAACATAACTAAAACAAATATTAATTGAAAAGAACCCTAGAACACAGAGAGGAAGGATGTTGCTGTTTGGTGAACAGCACGCACTGGAGCAGTACTGCAGATGATGGACTATCCAGCAATTCTTTTCTGGAATCAGTTCCACGGATCTGCAGCACACATCAGTGCTCTGTCTGCTATCTGAGCTGCCCTTCTGAAGCTGCATCTTCCCATCATTGTTTGTTTTAAATACACACTGCTCCTCTCCTGCAGTTTGATGATGAAAAAATGGCAGCAGAGAGATACTGTTTGTTTGTCCATCCTTTATTATGATATTTCAGCATCTATCAGCAAGCTTCACTGCCCAGTAGTCAACAGAATCTCTCTTTAGAAACAAATACCTATGACCCTCATGACTGGGCACATATCCATAGAATTTGTAGCCATAAAAGAACCAGTGCTACTAAATTGTTGAAATTATTTAAGTTTCATTTGACCAGTTTATGCTGCCATTCACCTTTCCTCAACCCCATGCATGACTTTGTTAGGTTGGCCAGCCCCACCATAGACAGCTTTCAAATGTAATCAGTTGCAAGCCAGTTTGTCATGTACCAAATCCTGCTAGGGCTTGCCAGGCTGTTGGAGTGGCTCCCACCACTACCATCCTGCAAAGGCATGGAAACATGTGTCTCCACAAATGCAGGAGCCTGTGTTCTCAGGATTTAAATCAGTCTGTTCTCTGACATGGTACTTATTGCAGAGCATCTCAGTGTAAGCCAGTAATCAGCCAAAATTAGAACCCGAAGATTCTCTGACTCGCGGGGGAGGAGTTGTGTCTAAGTCCCTGCAGTTATACTGATGCATTTGTTCATGTTTTGTCAGATTCACAGATACATTTTGCACATATTCATTGGCTGTTTTGTCAGAGCAATGGAAGGTGTTGAAAGTTTCCTATCAGTATGAATTTATCTGGTCTGGTTGCTGTTTTCATCCTATATATTGCAGGAGATTTTACTAGTGTTCAGAATAGTAAAAATTTGAAGAAAGCCTGCTCTTCCATAAGATGTGTAATTAGTCAACTTCTCTCTCCTAAATGTGACTCATTTCTGTCATCCAGAGGGTCTAAAATGAGTTGTAAATAAATATGTCCACTTTGAAAGATGTTATTGTCAAGTCATTCTCTATAAAGGCAATGTTACTTTGTAAGGGTTAGGTTTCCCCTATTCTCCTTCCCAGTTAAGATCTTCTTTCCTGCATATCTGACCTTTCTGAGATAAGATTTCCTTGTGTCAGCATTTAATGTCATGTGAGCATAGTCATCCAGGGAATTTCATGTTGGTGGCTGTTGCCTGATGGTTATAGAATGGTCATTGCTCCAGAAGGTGCTGACCAGAAAGGATGAAAACCATGGGAAAGCCATTCAGAGTGATGGAACCAAACACTCAGCAGAGCAGAGACTTAAAGGCTGTGCTGTGTTAGGAAGCCATTAAGTACCTGCTGCTGCTTTGGGATGTGTGGGAGAACACATCTCCAGAAATCTGGAGTAAGGAGGTTTCACCACAGAATTACTTTTTCCTTTTTCTCTGCTCCAAATTCAAGAAATTCTTTGAAACTGTGGTACAGAAGGCTGTATAAGCGTTGACTGTATTAGCTTTTTTCTTTCTTATCTTTGTCTCCTTACTGCTAAGAATTTTATTTTACAGAAAGCGAGCATGTGAATTCATATTTAAGATAGTGCTATATGCTTTTGGCTGTCTTCAAGAGTGTAAGTCAGTACCAAATGCACTTGACTGATCCCAAATATTTGTATCATTTGCAATAATGTTACAAACTCAGTCCTGGGATGATCAATGCATCAGTATCTGCAGATTTTTGCTGCCAGATGTGTTTCCTGTACCTCACTATACACTCATTGATGTATGGGACCATCAATCTGATGATGATCTGAATATTTCCAGAAGGTTTTACAGCATTTCTGTTTTCCAAGATGGTTGATAGTTTAAGTCTGGCCCTCACAGGCATGGCAGAGGAGCTCGTGAGAACATTTTGGCTGAATTTCTGATGATGTTCATGAGGTAGAGGAGCAGCAGCTGCTGTACTAGTAACAGAAAGAGAGAAAGATTAATTCCAGGGCAAGGCAGCTTTCAAAGGCAAGTGAGCATCATGTGACTGTATGTGTATAATTTAAAAGAAAAAGAAAAAAGCTAGAACTTCAGCACAGCCTGTCTCTCCAGTATATGAGAAGTGAAGCAAGTGAATACGGCCTTGAATACACTTTTTAATTTTTCAACACTGTATTTTGCCAACTTTAGTTCACTCTGTTGACTGTTCAGTCAGACCGTTTTTAAATTAAAAAGGAATACATGGTTGAATTATTTATTAAACAAAAGGTGCTTCCGTGCATGCAGACTACCTGGGTTTTGAATTTCTTTTGCTGTTGGAATTTGAAGAAAGTGCATTGCTAATAAGTTAAGAGAACAACTCTCCTTCTAAAATAAGTCTTTCTCTGTCTCTGAGGCAGACAGTAAGATAACTTGTGTCTGTCCAGCCAAAGAAGAATGCCTGATCTTCATTCAAATGTCTAATTTTGACCTTAGTGTGAAGTTGTTTCTTCAGGTTGCTAGACTCCATAGAGACAGAATTTCTGGTAGGGAAATGTGTTTGCAAATCAGGCCAGTCTGGATTATCTCCTAATTTTATAGGTGCTCGTGATGGGATAAAATATGTATTTACTGGTGGATTAATGTGGAGGAACTGTAAGTGGAAGAAGGCTCACAAAAACTTTGTACGTTGTTACCATCAACCTGTATGTTCCTGGAGGTTACCAGCTCACCTTGGGGTGACAAGGACCTTGTACAGTGGCTTGGCCTTGCTCAGTCCCCATTTCTGCCTCTGGGTTGCTGTTCCAGGTTGGTGCACAGCCAGGGTTTCTTGTACTGTGGCATCTGAGAGCCTGATCTTGTCCACTTCCCCAGAAGTACACAATCACCAGCTTCTGGGCTAGACTTTCTGGACTTCACATTCCTTTGGCTGATGGCTGCAGGGAAAACATTCAGGCTGGGAAATTAGGAAGGGTCTTCCATCAGTCGTGGGACTGTGGTCTCCACAGCTTGCTTAAAAATGAGAGGGCTGCTTTACCTGGTATAGAGAAAGGAATTAATGTGCTGAATCTGAGGGAGGAGGTTGGTAGGTTGTCCAAGAGGTTGGTATTTCTCATCCCTGGTGGGGGATTTGATAACCACTGAGGATCCCAGTGAGATGCACTGCAGCAGGCTGGTCATGGCAGCAAGGAGGCTTTAGAGCAAGGCTGGTGAGACTGGCCAGGACCCCCAAGAGCTCCCAGGCCCCCCCGAGGGTGGGAGGGTGGGTGTGAGCCTGCAGCTTTGCTGTGGAGGGAAGGCAGGGAGCAGTAGCGAGGGGCTGGGCACACCCTGGCTTTGATAGCTACAGATGGAGACCTAAAAGATTGCAGGGCCACAGTCCAACACCAGCACATGTAAAATAAGGCTCAGGATTTAGATAACTCTGTTCCAGCATACTGACGTGCATGGCCACAGTCCAACTCCAACACATGCAAAATTAGTTTCGGGATCATTCCAGCATACTGAAGCCTATGCCTAAACCAGTTATTGCCACAAGCTCAGCTAAATCAGAGGACAACATTCAAAACAGTAACTTTTCTTTTTTTTTCTTTTTTTGACCAGAGTAGTTCAGATGAAAAAAAAAAATCTTTTCATAGTGGAAGAGGAAAACTGGATTATTGATATATCAGCTCCATTCTTCAGAGTTTTTATAGCCCACAAAGCACCTTATGATATCCATGTACATTAAGGCTATTTTACAACACATGGATATGAGTTGACCTAGTAATGTACCTGTTGAGATACATTAATATAAAATAATTAATGAATCCCTTCAGATAATATCATGTTCTCAGTATTCTCACAGTACACTGTTAAAACAATGAGGAAAAAGCCTATACCAAAGAGTTAAAGGATCCCTTCTCAAGATTCAATGTAATGAATTTAATCAATATTTTTCCATTACAGCAAAACTCATGTAATTAACATATTTTATTTATAGAAAGAGGGTGCTATTAAAGTAGATTCAGCAGTTTAGAGTTGCTTGTAAGTATTTATTCAAATACAGCTCTTTTTTTTTTTTGTGGAATGGATAAAGAAGTTGGAAATTATCCTCAAGTGGCTTGTACCAAAGAAGTTAAATGGGAGAAAAATTATTTACAAAAGTATTTGTATTAGCTCAAAGTGGTCATTTAGTTTGAAAGGAGCACTGGAAAGTTAAAAGTAAGAAAAT
This sequence comes from Notiomystis cincta, assembly GCA_013398075.1. Taxonomy (NCBI): domain Eukaryota; kingdom Metazoa; phylum Chordata; class Aves; order Passeriformes; family Notiomystidae; genus Notiomystis; species Notiomystis cincta. Next base: position 231,873 of record VZRX01003278.1, on the reverse strand, counting down.
ACAGATACTGGAAAGGTCTCTCATATCATAGTCCAAATGTTGTAACACACACCATGACATTATTCACTCTTTAGAGACTCTGTCAGCACCTCTCTAATCAGTAATCTGTAAATGGAATGAGAATCTTTAATTCTTTCTCATTTTGTTGAGGGGGAAATTAGTAATTTAGCTACCTGTACAGTTCTTTTTACATGCCTGATTCTTTTGTTTTTTTTTTGTTTTTGTTTTTGTTTTTCTTGCTGGTGTCTACAGAAAGACATTCCTGCGACATTTTAAATAATTTATGCTTTTCTTTAGTAGAATGCATTTTTATAAAATCTGATGACCTGCTACTGGCACTTCTGTGCTGATTTTTCCACTCTGTGATGAGATAATAATAATAATAATGAAAAAGGGTTTTCTTAAACAATAAAATGCAAGAACTTACCCAGTGATACCTGATGCCCTGAGAGCTACTTATAGTGAAGGTAGGTCTGTGGTTCTCACTTGAAAAAAAATTGAGTTTGGGATTTTTTTAAACCCAGAACCTGAGGGTGAAACTTGGCTAATGTAATTAATAAGTATTTCTATACAAGTACTCAAAAGATTTTAAAAAATGTTAATGGATTTAGAAAACTACATGGGGATAGGTGTTAATTTGTACTTTTTAGAATCTCAGAGACTGCCTTATTTGGAACATGAGAATAACCTAGAGAAGACAGATTCCACAGGACTCTCTTCCACCCAGATTCCACATTTTATGGTTTTTCCTTTCCCAAGATACCATCTTGGATTTCCTTCCTGGTGTAGCCTGCACATTGTACCAAAGGGTTCTGTTTGTCCCACATGTGTTTTAGGAACAAGACAGGGGTCGTGGGGAAGCACCCCTTACCCCTCTGCTTTGTAGGGTTGTAGAGCTGCTAACGTGGAAGAAACAGGGAAAGTTTCTTGGAAGCAAAGAAGAAGGCAATATTTTCATTCACAGAAGTCCAGTTAATGGTTATTTTAGTTGATTAGCTAGCAACTTCATTTTCTCCCTCATGAAATTGCCTCCACAGATCCTTACTTCTGGAGCTTAATCAGCAGTAGCAATCCATCCCAGGAGTGGGAGATCAGGAGTACTTAATTAAAGAGGGACTGTAAGGCAACTCTCCCAAATTGGATATCTGATCTAGCCTTGGCATCAGGAGAGCAATGCTAGGTAAAAGTGTTTATCAAGCTCCATGTAGCCACTCTGCAAATCTCAGAGATGGGAATATGATGCAGACAGCTTGTAGAAGCTGCTATAACCTGAGTACTATGGGTTTTAAGGCCATCTGGTACCTGAACACCTGCCTACAAATAACACATACAAATCCAAAAGGTGGTCCAGTTGGATAGGCTCTCTGCTTAGATTCCCCACTGGAATTTTGTCCAAAGGCAGTATACAAACTGTATGAAGTTTGGAAAGACTTTGTTCTCTCTGGTCAGTAATAAAGCACCCATTTCAAATTTAGGTGACAGGATCAAAGCTAACCCAGGTGAGTCAAGAGTTTGGGTAAGAAAACTGCTGAAAATCACAGATTGCTGTTCACATTAACTTTTGGTAAAGCTACAGAATATTCTAAGCTTGTTTTAAGAAAGAGTTGTATATACAATATGAAGTGTGCCATATGAAAGGTTTGGGAAATAACCCTGCTATCAAAAATATAATTCGACACCAAAGTAAATTTTGAGGATAGATGGCAAAGATCATTGGCAAAATACCAAGAAAAGATCCATGAGTACCTATTTAAACTAAATTTTGCTGGTCCAAAAGGTAAGTACCTGCTTTGCTCGTGAAGACACACATTGTGGACAGAGGAGTACAATAGGGTGTCCTGGCAGCTCAGATGTGCTCTTCTGAAGAAAGCAAGAACTAGCACAAGCTAGATAAATGATATTCTGATAAATGGCAAAGTACATGCACTTCTGAGGCCTCCTTTTCCTGTGGAAAGATTACACAAGTCTAGTGGAATTTCATGAACCTCATCTGGCAAACTAGGTGATTTGGGATTGGAATTGCTTTCATCTTTACAGTCAGGTTAAGGAAGTGGGAATTTCAGGTCATGGTTTTGGAGTGGCAGATATGAGAACCTAGTGAAGATGTTGGATGGTGGAAGAAGAAGAAGTTTTTGTATTCTGCAATTTTGAAACAAACTGCCAAAAATGGAGTTAGGGGCAGTAATGTAGTGGGAAACAATGTAGTGATCCATGGACATTTGCCTCTAGCTCAGCTCTCATTAGGTAGCTAGAGGTTCCAGGAGCTAGTAGTGATATCAAAAAAATGAAGACTCTCTAACCAAAAACAAGCACTCCATGACTGTGCTCTGTGAGTTTCTGATGTTCATTAAATTCATTGAAGGGCTGTGCACAGGCCTGACTGAATAAATTGAAACTTATAACTTTTAACTACACCATTTGTGCTTGAGTGTGTGGTTTTTGGAATGGCCTTAAGAATCAGGAGCACTGGAAGAGGGTGAAGAAGTTTGATATGCCTGCAAGTGCATATATTTAAAAAAAAAATCTTCAGCACTCTTTTAAGTTTTATTCCAATTTAATTTTATCAAAACTAATATTGTAATAATATGGTGAAGTCTTGACTCAAATATAAGTGTTGAAGCTACATTGAAGTCAGTGGGGCTGGAGAGGTGTACAGTAGTGAGATTAAAGTTTGAACCTTACTTCTTCTCATGCTGAGCTAAGAATATGTGTGATGGTTTGCAGGATAATGATATTTAACTGTAATCTTCTTGAGGCATGAATGGCATTCCATTGATTTTCTGCAACTGAACTTGATACCGCTGATTAATACAACAATAAATACAGAAAATGAACTATTTTGTGTTTTATTAACAATTTGCATTTCTTATATTATTTCATTTTCAATAAGTATAAAATCATACCCTCGAATGGTAAGATGTAATTGCTGATCATGTATCTCTTTGTTCCAGACACTTTTATAAAAGTGTATGTATTATGTATGATGTGACCTTCAAATGTCATGAATGCGTTGTGCAATAAACTGTCAATATTTGTGGCTATAAGGTACTAGATGACTTTTACAATAATTGGAACAGCTTTATTAAAAGCTTGGATCACTCAGCTGGTTAAAGAGAAAGACACAGGCCAATGTTCATCTGGGAGTTTCCTTCTGCCAACTGTTAAATGAAAGATATTGTAAGGTGCTTAAGATGTCTTCTTCCTTAAAATAAAACTCAAACCAAAACAGTTAAAAAGGTCTCATACAAAAACTATTCTCTGAAAAAAAAATTTTTTTCCACCATGCTCAATTTTTGGTCAAAACTGAGCTTTTTCAGCTAATGGCAAGTAAACAACCCTGTGCTTTAAGTGCTAAATCTGAGTTTTTATGTCTTTTGGTCACACGATTCTTCAAAGAAATGAAACAGCTAAAATGATGTACTAAGAAACTGTGTTTGATCTCTGATTATCTTAAAAGGTTTTAAAATTTTAGAAAAAATTGAAAACTAAGACTGCTAAGAACTCCAGGAAAAAAACCTCTGTAGGGAATTTGATTGAAATGAAAAGAAGAGGATAAGAAACATTTTGTGATTAACAAAATCTTAATTTAGTTTAAGTGTTCCATTAATGTCTCTCTGTGTTGTATATACAGACTCTTGCATGTGTCTCAGAGCACCACAATGAAAAGCATTAAGACATAACCAGCACTGCATATGTGCAGTACTGCCATGCAAAGAGTTTTGAACCCATGGGGTGTGAAAACCTCCACCTTTCCAGTGTGTGGTTCCAGCAGTGGGCTCAAGGTGTGTGTGCAGCCACCACATCACCAGTTACTAAGAAAATATTTTGTCTCCCTTCCTGAAGAGCTTGAAATAGCACCCAGCTCCTCCCCTGCAGCCCAGGGTGTTGGCTGTGGCTGCCATTTGCTCACTTCCACAGGCTGCAAGTCCTGCCTCAGACAAATGGCTCTGGGCATTTTACTTCAGTTTCATTTAGCCTGCATTTTAAGGTTAACTCTGCCAGTGACTAATTGTTAGCAGAGGCAGGGCAGTTTGTGCATGTTGTTTGTCTGTGTGGTTCAGAGAGCTAAGAGAGAATTCTCATGTCAGACATGGTATCTTTTTATTTACCAGTGGAACCTTTGTATAATCTTTATTTCTAATAATACAAACAATGAGAATGCTGCTTTCTCACTAGTAGGCCTCCTTTCCAATTCTCTTCTAAAATAGCTCTGTGTTTAAACAAATTCTCTGCCAATCCATAGTAACAGTTTAAGATTCCCATTTATGGTCATTATAAAACCTAAATCCTTGATGAAACAATAGAGACAGCAAGTTGTTCCTGACCTAAGACATTAGTAACTCTTTCCGGAGGCCTAAAATACAACTCTAATATTTAGGAATATTAGAAACCTTCATTTTAAGACATGAACTTCACCAGCAAAAAAAGTGCAGTGGCATCCACTAATAGGGTTCTAATTTCAAATTATGAGCACAGGACCAGATTCTGTTCTCATTTACATCAGATGATATTAATCGAAGCTACTTCAGGTAGCTAGAAAAATATGATTAATTATATCCCTAATTATATTCCTATTTTCCACTATTTTCAGTATTAAAGCTTTCTCTTAGGAAGAGGAAAGAAAGGTAAAGCATATTTTTCAGAAACTTGGTATCCTATGCTGCTGCCCAGGGAATGAGGTGGTTGAGTCCAGGCATACTTGCATAAAAGTGAGAGCAGTGACAGGATTAACACACCAATATCTTCTAACTCCTTTCTTGACATTAGATTTCCTGTCACAGGATGGGCTAATCAAAAGATAGCCCTGGTCATTACCACCTCCCAATGCACCATGTTTCAATAACTTTTACAGGCAATCCTGAAGAACTACAAATATTTTGAATTTCAGAAATATATGAAAACCTGGATTATGTGCAGCTTTAAAGGCTTCTGGCCACGTTTTCAAAGGGTTCTTTAATAGTGTCGAAAATTGTGCAAGAGCAAACACACACTTGTAAGTCTGATTACCTATTTTGTGGGTTGATTACCTTTTCCATGTGATTGCCTGGTTTTGGCTAATTTGGCAAACCTTGTGAAGACAAATTCCAACTGACTTCACTGATGATTTAGTCTTCATGAGGGCTGCAATTTAGCTCCTTTGAACATGAAAGCACCTCTTTGTGAATCCCTGCACTTTCACATACACGCAGCAAATAAAAACTCTGGTGAAATTTATGGGACGTGTATGTAGATGTTACTTTCAGAGTTTGGCTGCTAACATGACTGAAGTCAGTGCTGCTGCCTAGCCAAGTGAAAACAGTTTTCTTTTTACAAAAGCAATCCACCCCTTTCTAATCATGTTTATAAGCTCATCCCAGACAGGTGCACCAGTCATACAGAACATACATGGAAACAACAAAGAATTTGTTTCCTTTTGTATGACTGCCTAGATAGCTTCTGCTTTGAGTACACAGACTCACTGTCCACCTAAGGTTGTCTTCTCTTTTCTAGCAATATCCACTGAAGCTGGCATTTCTCCTCTGTGACATCTGTGTCTCTGTGCTGAGGGCACTACTGGCCGTGGCCATGGCTCATTTCTGGACAAACCATTTCTGATAACCAGTAGCAAGATGTTGACTGTAAAAAAGGATTCACTGGTGTCTTTCCCACTTTCTTTTAACCTTCCACTGTAAAAGTGCTCCTGGCTCCAAAACTGTTTGTTGGGATTATGTGTCTCTGTGGAAACTTCCTTTCAGCCTGTGGCAGTGACGTGGAACCAGCCTGCTCTCCCTGCTGGTGAGGAGTGGTGGCTTTTAGGCCTTCCTCTCCTGAGAAGTGGGCATCTCTCTGAAGAAGGGCAATCCCTCAAAGACTGATCTTATGGATTGAATAATTTTTATTTCAATCTGCATGCCAAATAGATTTGCTCGCATTTTGGCCAGGCTGGCTCTTTGGTTATGCAGTTAATTGCCACATTCTGATATGGATGTGGAAGTGACCTTTCCTTCCTTGCATTGCCCCACGAGAACATGGGCACAGTCACACTGAGTGCAGCTGGGCATGGTGTGCAAGAGATGTCTGGGTCATACCCCCCCAGAAGCTGCTTTGTGGCTGAATTGCTGCGTGCCCTGTGCCAGGGAGGGCTCTCTGCCTGTACAGCTCACAGGGGGCAGCTGGGGACTCACAGCTCTCCTTGTCCTTACACTGGCACATGGACCAGTTTCATATACAGAACTGAATGTTGCTTTTCACATCTCTGTCCATGACTTTTGCTGTGAACAGACACTTTTAAGGTGAAAGGAAACCTCAGTGAGAATAAAGTTCAGAGGCAAGGCACAGAAGTCTTACATCTAGCATGTACATCTGTACTTTATTCTGTTGTTTCCTGCACTTGAATCAGGAAAGGTTGGGATGGGCAGGAAGATATTCAGGATGCTGACCTGCCTATAATGGAAGTGGATGGTAAAGAAACCAGTGTAATTCCATGTGCATCAAGTGCACATCATATAGACCACATAACTCAGGGAACCACAATGGCTGCCAGATAAGTAACTGTTCTCTTTCCTTCCTGATCTTTTATCCTCAGAATTGAGCCCCCAAAACCATACCTCAAATCCTGAGTAAATCATAAATTAATTTCTGGAGGCCAATCCTAGTTCTGCAGATCTGTAAAACTACTTTTTGCTATATTTTTTTACAATTTAAGAGAGCTGAGAATTTCTGCTTGTGAGGGGGCTTTCAATAATAGGAGAAGGGGAAACAGCAGAGGTGTAGAATACATGATTATTGGTAAAGCTGAGGATTTTTCATTCCCCACATGATTCTGATGTTGGCATAGTCTGCATTCACCAGTTTGCTTCTTAACTTTTTCCTTGCTGGTCTCTTCTTTTTTCATCCTTCAGTTTCCACAAATCACTTTTGAGAGACTCAGTGTAAGAAAACCTCGGTAGCAGAGTCAGTGAGACTTAAACACATTTTAAAGTTAAGCACATTTTAAATTTAAGTGCCTTGACAAAGAGGTACAATGTGCCAAAATGGGGCCCTAGTAAGAAGCTGGGTTAGCATTTGATGGGGAGAGTCGGCAGCCTTGAACATATCTTTTCATTGTTTGGAATAAAAGAACTCAGATGTAAAGCTGCTCATTCAGGTAGCGATGGCCTCCAGCGCTTCGGTGGGCTTTGTAGGCAGAGGAATTCAAAAGAAAACCCCTCAGCCCAGCTTTAAAGTCTTAGGAATGCTTTCACTGTGGGAAGAAAAATTCTTCAAGGTAAGGCCCCTGTTGGAGTAAAGCCTTTGGAGCTATCTACTGTATGTCTACTTAAATCTAAAAGAGAACTCTTCAGACCACCCACATCTTTCTTTGCTTCATTGTTGTTTTCAGTTTGCTTTTTCAGAGGGATTAGTGCTAGAGTAAACTCCATCGTCTTGCTCCCTTGAAAAAATTCAATTTTGTGTAAAGTGAAAATTAGACTCTTAAATCTGCAAAGAGAGCTGTTCATCTTACAAATTTATTCTTTTTTATTGGGCCACACATATTCTAGATAGAAAGATAAAAGGCAAATGGATAACAGGCCATCATTTAGAGTGACATATAGCAAAACATAACTAGTAGAGTTATTCGGTAAATTCCTCCTGAGTGGCTTGTTAACTTTATCTATATCTTTATCTATAATGCTCATATAGTATTTATTGAAAACCAAAATAAAATCCTGCAGTTTATCATCATGCATTCGGTGTTTTGCACTTCAGAAAAATCTTTTTGCACTCAGGAATTCATTTTTTTTTTCCCAAAAAAGCTTAAGCCATAATTATATACAACTTTTGAGGAGTAAAAACAGAGAACATCTAAACTCTTTAGGGATATTGGAGTTATAGACTAGCACCTATGTGTCTTTTCCTGGACCCACTCAGACAAAATAGACTCCTGTAGTATGCAACTTTAGGTACTTGAAGATAATTCAAAATGACATTTACTAGCTTTCTAACTTAAATATTATGCTTTTACTCTGCAGTCTAAGAACAGTCAGAAAATGTTAAACAAGAATGTGATGAGAAAACTATCAGATTTGCCTTTTGAAAAGTAGTAATAGCTTGATGACATACATGACTGAGATAAACATTTATATGTATATACACATATATATGTATATATTTTTTTTAATAGCTCTATCATCCTCTTCTTTCAGCTTTAAGCAAAATAGTTTAGAGGAACCATTTTATAATACATACTGAAATGTCTTTTCCAGAAACATGGTGTTTGGGTCTCTGCTACTGTGAGAATAGATTTTATTAGAGCCAAATGTTTAAGTCTTATGTCCCATTACTTCCATTTAAAAGGCAATGCTGTGTAAACTGCACTGTGTTTCCTGACAGCTTCAGTTACACATCAAATGGGTAAAGACAGAACATTTTTAGTCTGTAGTTTATGGCTGAAATAATCCAGACTCTGCATGCAGGTTTTAACTCTGCTCCCCACCTGGATCTAACCCAGATAGCTCAGCTCTGCACAGGGTGTGATGCTGTGTCCATGTGTCCTGCACCTGCCGTGCCAGGAGTGTCAATCCGGGTCACACTCGCAACATTTGCCATGGGTTTTGGTGAAATCATGATTTGGTGCTTACAGTGATGTTACATGGCCCTCTGTGTACAAGATGATGGATGAGCCCTGTGTGCTTTGAATAATGACTTTTTTTTTTTTAATGCCCTACATTTTTTTTCAATTTTTATGCCAGTCTTTTGTAAGTTATTTTATTCCTTGCCTGCTTGGATAAAAGCAGCTCTTTCAAGATGGCTGAAATGACTTTCTTTATATCAGGAGAGAGAAGAGGTGTCCTGGAGTCTCACCCATTGTGTTTTGATGCAAAGAATAAGTGTATCTGTGAACACTGAAGGAGAAAACGCAGGAGCTGCGGGTGAGAGGGAGATGGAATTCCCCCTCAGCTGACCAATTTTTTTCATTGTTTTTCACATGATATTAGGCCACTCTCTAGTTTGCCTGTTCTAATTCAAACCCTCAAATGCTGCAGAGGAAGTTGGTCAGCTTTGTGTGTAGACATTGTCAGTGCTGTTGGACCCCCCTGTCACTGCAATTCTCTTGTTTTAGGAGGTTTTAATACACTACTGCAAACTTTTTCCCTCTAAAAGAATACAGGATTTCACAATACTTATAAATTAAATAGATTCAACAAAACAACAATCTCAAACTTTTAGGGAAAAAATTAATAGGAGCTAAGCAAAAGAAGAAATCAAACCAGCTGCTGACACAGCTGTTTCTTTTCTTGTATAATTCAGTATATAAAGGTACCATATGCTGCTTAAAATGATGATAGGAAAGATGAAATAATTTAAGACAATAACAAGAAAATACATGAATTGTCAGCATTCTGTCAGATTTAAAGAATGAAATAGACAGGTGTAGTATTGACATGTTTAACTTTGTGTTGTGTTAGCAGTTTTAGTGAGAACAACTTCTGACATGTGCTGAAGTGATGTGAGAACATTTCTGTGTTGCAGACATTGGAGAAGAAGCTGGGAGATCTGTAGGAGTCCAGCAGCCAGCTTTACTGAGAGACAGGAGCCTTGGTTCTGCCATGAAAGACTGCCCATATTGTGGAAAAACTTTCAGGACATCCCACCACTTAAAGGTCCACTTGAGAATACACACAGGTGAGAGGAACAAGTGAGCTGTCGGCACGAGCCGTGCGTGTCTGGGGTGGACGTCACGTGTGCCAAGGAGCCTGAATTCCCACTGTAGCTTGGGACTTATTAGTTGGAGAAAGTCTTTTGAGAAAGATGTATGACAGTCTTAAATAAAAGCACAAGGAATGTGTTGTTGGATAAAGACCACTTTAATAGAATCATCTTTTCCCAGTTGAGGTTATTTCTGTCTCCTTCCCTGCCTCATCACTGTTTCCTTCAATTACCCTTGTCCTTCAATAGGCATAAGCCTATTGGTTTCAGACTTAGTTATACTAACTGCTTCAAAGGCCTTCCTTAGCATCTGCTTAGGGATTCTGTATGTTTTTCTCAGTTACTATTTTTGTCCCATTTAGCATGCTCATTTTTAACCTCTCGCTGTTCATATGAATGCATCAGCTTCACGGATCTGCTTTTTTTCTCCCCACTAGAACTCACACGACTTAGCACTTGTAAGTAATAAAACTTCTCATGCTTTGCACCACGGTAAAATTTCCCATGTTTTATTTCAGTAACAATCACATCATTTTACCCTACAGAGATTTGCTACTGAGCTGGATACTCACTTTGTTTTGGTATTTCTCTCACTGGGAGGACTGCTTTCAATACTAGTTATTTCTAGCCACTCCATTTAAATGATAATATTGTTTTTGTTTGAAAGTACATATATGCATGGCAAGGCCCATGTAGAGACACAGTATGTGTTTAAGGAGACTTTATCCATAATTAAATTCTGACATAAACTGTTGTAATCCTCAGGTCCTGTTGACATAATTTGAAATTCTGTGCATGGTCAATAGGATCCTGTTTTCTTCCCAGTGTTGATTGCTGTGGTAGGCTTTGGGAGGGTATTCAAAACTGGAGATTTGGGATACTTCTTTTTGGAAACAGACATAATGAGACTCATAATTGTAATTTTCTTTTTAAACTCTTTTAATTGAATTTTGGAATTTTACTGCTACTTTCCTAATAGAAAGGTAAAATAATTGCATGAAGAAATCCATTCCAGTTATACCTCCTACTTGAAAAACTTCACTTTTAATTTTTATTTCACTGAAGTACCAGATAAGCAGTGTTTACCTCCCTTCTCAAAATCAGCAGTCATATTTCTCCTATGTGCTTGCACAGGTCTAATATTTGATGTTGTATTTGTGAATGTGAGGCCTGATTTTGAAAAATTGAAAATTACAATTATTTAAAGGAAAAAATATCATTGTTGAAATGGGAAAATTTGTTCAGTGAATTCTTGGTCTCCTTTTTTTTGCATTGTGGAGTAGGAGTATACCACACTGAAATTTAAAATTTGGCACCCTAATGTAGTTTTATCTGATTGGATTGCAAACCATTTAGGGCAAGAATATTCTACTCTGTGTGTTGAACGTTGGGGGAGGGGAGGGAAGAAGAAACCCAGTGAAAACTCTATTTATGGAGTCTCTAATGTAGTAATAGTAAAGAAATGGTAGTTTTTTATTGGAAAATAATCTTATAACTATGGAGTTTAAAGAGTTTGACATTTTTAGTATTTGAGAAGCAAAGAAAAATTCTTCAAAATAACATGAGGTTACCCAACTCTTCATCTTGTTTTATTACATAGTGATCACTTTGTTCTTATGTTAAACATGGCAGTGATTACACATTTGGTATTTGTGCCTTAGAACTAATGGAAAGTAAATTAATTACAATGGAAATATTCCATTAAAATTGCATATTAATACTGACTAAAGAAAATTAAACCAAGAAAAAAAAATAAACTGTATGATATAACAAAATTAAAAGAAAAAAAAAAACTATGGAAGCAACATTTACAATATATTTAAAAATCATTATAATTTTAAAATAGGTAAAGATCAATTTCCATTAGGTTGAGAACAAAGTATTTGTAAATAATGACAAGAGTATGTTTAAGTGAAGCAACGTTTTACATATTGGAAATAATTCTAATAAGTAATATAAAAATGTAAATTGGCAAATTACTTGTTATTAAATAAAAATTAAGTTGCTTTGCAGTAAGTGGAAATGATGTAATAGATACCAGTTATTAAACAAATATTGGTTAGCTCAAACTTCTCAGGGACAGTTTCCTGCCTTTTATGTCACACTCTGTCTTTATTATATGCCTGGATCATATAACTGACTGATAAAAAACACTTTACTGTATTTCTCCACTACATTAACTCAATTACTGTTCTTGTTCTCACAGCACCTGTTTGTTAGAGATGAGCTCAAGCAGCTCAGCAGAAGTCAGGTTCCTTCGAACATCTGTGTTTGGAGGCACACGACTGGCTTGGTTTGGCGCTCACGCCAAGACCAGACCCAAACTCTGATCCAGCCAGGAGGGGCTTCTGTGGCAATTGGCCCAAAAAAGCTGGAGAAGCAGCTTCATCTTGCACGAGAGGGGGAAGCTGTGCTCTGTTTTGGAAGAGTTAGCCAGTGACTTGGGCTGCTTCTTGTTTCTGTTGGATATTTCATGGCTGCAACCTACTCCACAATGAGTGCCACTTTCTGTGTAGTTTGCTATCACACAATAAGCTGGTGAAGGGAAAAAAAAGCAAATCAAAGTTTTATTTAGCACACTCAGTTTGTTCCAACACACAACTGTAGAGGATTTTTCTTATCTAGCTCAGTGATATTCAGGCAGGAAGAGCTTTATGGGGAAGACAGTAAGATATGATTTCTGATTGTTCCCATGTGATAAGAGGAAAAGGGCATCATTACGTGGAATCAGCTTCTCCTCTTTCTTGTTCTAAAAACAGCTGATGGATGAGACAATTCCCTGGGACAGCCCTGAATAAAGAGAGGAAGGGTTTCCAGGCCAAAATGCTTGTGGAGCCTTGGGTCTTGGAGGGGGTAGAGAGAACTCTTAGATGAGCTCTTTATGCTGACCAGTGACCAGAGATGGGCTGTGCTGCCCTCTCAGCTCACACAACCTCTCTGGGGAGGAGAGGCAGGGACAAGGGCCAAGCACATCAGTGCCCAGCAGACATGGGGGGGCCTGCCCCCTCTGGTATCAGCCCTCTTGCTGTAAAATAATACCTGATGCAGCTGGGAAGGTGATAACAGACAGCTTGGAGATGCTCAGTGTGAGATACTCAGAAAACCATCTGAGTACCTCAGACCTTTAATGTGCCCTATGCAGGTGATTCCAGAGCTGTCATTTTGCCCCTCTGGAGGCAGCAACTTAACGTTCCTTCATTCAGGGAGCTGAGCATCTCCTTTATATTCCTGAGCACTTTCAACCCTTGAAACACATTGAGTGGGTGTGGGTTTTACATTGCCTGCCTTGACCTTCGGACTGGGAAGAAACAGTTAAGTGAAAGAAATTACATTTTTTTTATGTCCTGCCTTTGACAGGGAACATATTATGTAGGAGCTGGTTTCAGATTGGCTCTAGCACCTCTTTGCACCTTGCATCAGCCCTCAGCAGCTGCTGCAGATATGGACCAGTTTGGGTTTGTGCTGTCATTAGATGCTCGGGTATATTCCCAGTATGACAGATGAAATTAAATCCCCTGAGTAAAGAGAAAAGGATAATGTGCACGAGCAGAGGAAAGATGGTTTGGATTGTGCTAAACAGAAGGAACCTAAGAAAGAGATGAATAGGAAGAAAAAACTTGGCAGGGCTGTGTCCATTGACTGAGAGTCTGTTACGATATGTATGACACACATCTTGCATATATTAGATGTATTATATGCATTTACAGTGTTACTGCATTTTCCCTTGGAAATGTGACTAGCCAATTTTAAACCATGCTTAGATGAACTGATGAAATACAGTAAAAATGGTGCTGTTTTAAATGAATTCAATTCACATTTCCTTCCTAAAAAAAGACTGCCTGTTGCCATTCTCTGAAGGCGCTTGTAGTGGGATGAGCAATATGAATAATTAAGGAAAATGGGTATGTGTGCTCCAAGAGGAGACAATTTTGGTATTGAACATCCTTTATTCTTACATTTCTAAGATGAACTAAAAGGACTTTTCATTTCTCTAGATTCCTCCAGATTTCCCATCCCTAACATTGTACAGCATGCCTTTTCTCCTGTCTTAATGACATCCCAAACTTTTGTTGAAAATAATTGATTGAATTTAAATTTCCTTAAAAGTTTAAGAGGTAATGTTACAGTATAAATTTCCTACCAAACACTAAGTAGGGAAATATCCATTAGTGAAATTAACTACAGTTTCTAGGTAGCTAACAATGTGCAGTATACAGTAGGGCATGGCTAATGAACACTGCAGTGGGTGATATTTCATTATACAAATTAATGCTCACATTTTAATGGGAAAGTCACATAATGAATCTCAGCTTCAGTGACAGCAATTAGAGACACAGATTGTCCCCTTCTGGACAAGGCACTGTTTAGCAATAAGCAGCTGTGTAAAAAGTCTTCAGGTTTACAACATATATATGTGCTTTGGGGGAATTGTGTACAGTTTATATTAATGTACTGGATCTTCCCTGCAATGTAACAACCACATTTATCTCTCTGTGTTTTATCTAAGTAAAGACATGTAAAAAGAATAAATACTGCAGATGAGATATAAGTAAAGGAAAATATTCAATTATAAAAGTTTATAAAAATTAAAATATTTTATAGTGATGGCAAGTGCACAAATGAAAAAATATTTAATAAAATGAGAAAAAAACCATCAAAATTATGTCCTGTTACAGGTAGTTTCATCTTATATAATAGAGAGAAATTACTAGTAAAGGAAAGTAGTAAAGAGAAGAAGTTAACTAGTATTTCTGACAAACAGATTAATTGTGTGGTGAAACATGTGCAGGATCCAAAAATAATCCTACAGAACCTTTGATATTCCATTTGGTTTAAAAAGTGTGAAGTGAATGATTAGAATGATAAAAGAAATTACCGTGTAAGAATAGGCATAATAATGAACTAATTAAACCATACAGCAATTCATTTCTAAAATATCTGCTGCACAATGGATAAAATAGGTTATCAATAACTGTTTCAATGGTAAAATAAAAAATGCTGGAAAATGTTTTCAATATTTTCATTAAGCAGTATTCTCTGGAATTATAAGATGTTTGATTTCATTTGCTTTGCAGGAAAGCAAACTGTAGCTTGTTAAGAAACGTGTGAGGTGGGATTGCAGCTCACATTGTCCCTGGGTGACTGTCACAGCCCCTCTAAAAAGTGGGGCTGCCAATGTTTGGGGTTGGAGTTCCTGCCTTGGTGCAGGGCTGTCACTGTGTTGAGGAACAGCACCACGAGGAGCAGGAGAGCAGAATCCACAGACAGCTCAAGAAATCTTATTTTAAAAGGACAGGGGGGCATTCAGTGGGGAAAGGCAGTGTGGGGTGCAGGAGAGATTTTTAAGAAGCTGTATGTTAAATGTGAAAAATTAATAAAGAAGCTCTCAGCACTAAGTTTCAATGGATCTTTAAGAAGTACAGAAATTTGATAAGGGAAGCTAAAAGCAATAATAAAAATATGCATGTGGCTATGAGGATTATGGAAAATGGGGTAAAATTCTGTGGATCTGGCAGGCCAAACAATTGGCATCTTGCTAATACTGGCCAAGAATGGATAAGAAATTATCAACCATGGTATAGAAGAATAAATACTCTTCTGCTCTGTTCTCAAAAAGAAGCATGGTGGTTTTCATAAGCATTTTCCAATGATACAGTTATGCTCCCATTAAGTAATGAGGCTGTTGCGCTGTAGCCCACTGCATTTTAATATCTTTTAGAATGAATGAAACTGGATAACTTATAGATAAAATCTTTAAAACTCTGGCTGAAGAGCTCTCCAAATCATTAATGTTCATTGAAAAAAAAAAACCCAAAACCCATCTTGAAACACAGAGCAAGACCCAGAGCACTCGTGATGGTAAAAAAGCTCTGGCTATTCTTGTATTTCCCAAAAGAAAGAATATTAAGACCTTGAAATTAGGTCTACTCTGACATAATTTTGGGGCAAAATTCCAGAATTAATTTTGTTAACTAAGTGAAAATTGGTAGCATATTATTTTATTATATGAAAGGAAATTTTATCAAGTTTCTTCTCATAAAAGTAGCTGATTTTGTGTGGCAATCCCCCCAGCAAAAAACTCGACAACAACAATAACAAAACAACCACAAAAAAATCCCTCAAAATCAGTGTACAGAGATGAAATGGCACATAAAGTCTCAGTTCCACAGCAGTGCTTTCAGCTCCATCTATTTGGTATTTCAACATTATTTGGAAGACTATATAAAAAATCACTGTTGATAAAATTTACCAATGGCACAAAAATGGTAAGATGCTAAAAATCATGGGGAGGCACTGATTAGTCACTTAGTCAAGTGGGCTCTTTTCAACGATATGAATTTTAAATCAGCAATATGTAAAGGAAAAAATACTAGAGGCAGTGATGAACTGGGCCTGGGACTGTGGTAGAGAAGCAACAGAATATGAGCTGTTAGTTGATTGCTAAATCTATGGATGTAAACACAGTCTTGGACTGTATAAAATTGCTTTCAAGTTGAAATTTCATCAAAGCTTTAGTGGGTATCCATAATTTAAAAAGACACTGAAAAATTGGGAAGGATGTTCCACTCAAGGATGAGAGAAAGTGAAGAAGTGACTGTTTTGCTGTCTGCAAATACCTTCTTCAGGAAATAGACTTTTTAATTTAAAAAAATCTGTTCAATCTAACAGGGAAAAATGTAGCAATGTTCAGTAGTAGGAAGCAGACACTGGACAAATTCAAATAGAAATAAGGCACACATTTTGAGCAGGAACAATACTTAATCAGTCAAACAGTTTACCTAGGGACATGTTGGAGTTTTATTCACTGCTATTGTTGAAACATAATTTGTTTAAATTGAATAAGTTTTGTTTCAAAATGTAGTTACACTCTGATGCTGGAATTATCATGTGAGGATCTTTGGCTTGTGTTGTAGAACAGATAAGACTAGATGATCATAATTGTCCTTTCTGGCCTTAAAATCTGTAAATGTAGTTGTAACGTGGCTGTGGTGTCCTTGCACAGCCCCCAGCAGATGGTTCCCCTGACCAGAGGGGTCAGATTGTGTTCTGAGCAGGACTGGGGATCTCCTGCATAGGTTATACAGCTGGGTTGTTTATAAACCTGCTGTACAAACAGACCTGTTTCAGCTGGCCAACATGTCTGTTTCCAGTTATCTACCAAGCTTTTGTGCAGATTTTACAAGCAGCATTGAATTTTTATTGTTTTACTTTATCCTGATATAAAATAGTTCCTCTGAGATATCTTGTGTCTTGTAAACCAGAGCAGTAGATAGATCAGAACTGTGATTATGCTACCCAGATAAGATACTCTCTATAAGATCTTTTGGTTTTGTTAATTGTACACACTGGAATATTCTCTCATCCTATTCCACTGTGAAAAAGTTTGCAGGGATGCAAACAGAGAATTTCCTGAAGTTCAGGGTGGCCATTGCCTTTGTGAACAATGAAAAATGACTCTTGGATATGAAATGCAGAAAATTATTTTGAAAAAGTCATGTTCCCTCACTCCTACATGGCAACGTTAATTTATGTGAACTGATATTAAGTGTTAAATAACTCATCCAGACACTGCTCTTGGCAATAATACCAGAGTAGTCATTGCACTAGGATGAATTCTCTGAAACCTTTCCTCAAAGTATGAGATACAAACAGGTTGTCTCCTAACAAGAATCATAGCCTACCTCCCTTGTCCCCTGCAGTGTTCTTTGGACATGTACTACTGCATTTGCTGATAGAATCCTGAAAATTAGTGGTCCTTTGGGTTTTCCATTGAAACTGGCCTGGTTGGAGGTTAGACTGGGATTTTTCCCACAGCAGCTTATAACTCTGTTTTGTCATTTGTACAGGGTCTTACACAGGGTGTAGCTGGTTATTAAATTGAATGGATGAAGTAGCATCTAAATAACTGCACAATTACTGAATTTAGGAAATACTGACAGACTAAATTAAAAAGATTCAAAGATGATTGACTCCATCCTACTCCCTTCTCCCAATGCTTGCCCTCAAAATAGCAGCATTTAAGACTGCTTTGAAGTAAAGTAAGCACTGCCAGTGTTTGGATCTGGAAGAGAAGAGCGAGGTTTTGAATAGCTCCCTTTGAACAATGCTATTTGGCCAGTCCTGCACTGCAAAGGTGGCACAGCGTGTTGCTACATGTTGAGTTCAATTTCAGACCTTCCGCTTTAGATCTCATTTCTAGCCATGCAAGGGGTGGGAGCACCACAGAGGCAGCACACCAAGGCTGAAAGAGATTTGAACTTTTTATCTCACTGTCTCAGTCAGTGTCTCCTTTCAGTCCAATGCTTATGGCACTGGTGGCGAGCTGTGTGCAGATCTCCTCTGCTGAAAGGAAGCTCACTCTGTGGAGAGGCCTTAGAGCAGAAAATGGAATGACTTCAAGGCTTAGCAATTCAGAATAAGAGTATGTTGTGCCCAGGGCTTTAGACTGAAGGTACTTTTAGAAGTACAAAATAGAACTAGTATTTTCTCTAGTTAGCATTTTTAAACTTACTCGTACCCAATTTTACATCTGCATACTGCTTTAAGCAGTTTCTGCTTGGTTTTAGCAACATCAGTACAGACTTTATTGAAAATTTCTCCTTCTCCCTGCAATAGTTCTCCAGCAGTTGACGTAGTGCCTGCAATGCTGGGACCCACTTTTTGATGGTGCCACTTGATGTGCAATGCAAACACACTGAACTATCATTAGAATAAAAGGAAGTGCTCAATATAATTGTGTTAAAGATTTCCGTAAAGACATAGGGGATGCTGAGGAAGAGCTTTTCAATTAAGAGGAGTGAAAATGCAAAAGTGAGAACATTTAACCCTGTAGAGTCTGGCAATTGTTTTTCACCGGTCTCATTATGTCTTAGGCAACACTTGAACTGCTTAGGTCGTGTCAGAGGTCACTATTGACTGCTGGCAGTGACTGGTGGGATGAACGTCACGACAACTGAAAGCGGCTCCAAAAACCCTGCGGTGTGGAGCTGCTGTAGAGCCAGCATCACTGTCTGACCCCATCCTGACTGGCAGCACAGCTGCCAGAGTTTGCACACTCCCAAACAGCCCTGCAGAAATGCAGACAAATAGAGAGCCACTGTCTTCTGTCCCCTTGTCCCTGCTGTCAAAGGCCTGTACTGGGGTGTGTGCTCAGGTGCCCACCTGGCACCAGGGCGGCCCAGACAGCCATGATCTGCTTCAGGAGGAACCCTTTGGTTTTGCACAGCTCCCACTAAACACAGACCCTGCTCCTTGTTGGTGAAGCACCACAGCTTAATTGGGTGATTGGGAAAGACCCAGAAGTTTCATTGAAATGTTTAAATCTGATTTCTTCTGTTAAGCTGTGTGGACCAAGGCCTAAAGCATGACTCATGCTAATTACTGCCTCTCTCTCTGCAGGGCACCTCTTCTTTGAGGTGCTGTGCTCTTCTCCTCTAAGAAGGTCGATTGATGTGGTTTGATATAAAGCTCTCATGTCTCACCATTTAGGATTACATTATGGATTTAGAATTTCCACTGCTCATAGGTGCTCCAGCCCTGGCTGGACTGCAGCACAGATCCAGCCCCGCTCCATGGCCGTGGGAGCGTTCTGGGCTCACATCTCATTAGCAAATTCCCGCCTTCACTGAGAGCAGCAGCTTCCCCAGTATTTACCAGCCCTTCAGTTGAGCCTGTAGCTTAAATAACAGAAGTTTGAAAGCCTTTCAGTTTTGTTTTTAGCAGATTTCGAGGTTATTTGAAAACGGATAACTTTCCAGCTGGTTTGGTGAACTACATAATATTATAGAGCATTTTTACTGTGGAGGAAGTTTTCAAAACAAATGTTTCCATTAAACCATTTGGAGAGGCTTGCCTTTGTCTTTTGTATCACTTAGGGAAAAAAAGCTACCTAGAGAAAACAGTTTCTTCTTCTTCTAGCAGAGCTCCCTCATAGAAACAATTGCCAGTGTTGACAGCTTGCAGGTCTTTCAGATTTCCGTCTCTTTTAGTGAGGATTTCCATACTCTTTCCTTTAAAAGAAATTCTGTATTGTTAACAATGCTCTACAGAAATTTAGATGTACCTTTGCTTAGATGTACATTCTTCTTGGATATGTCTTTATGACTATATGTGAATATTTATTATTCTGCCTCTTTGAAAGTATAGGAAGAACAGTAAAAGTTTACTGTGGGCTTCAAATATTTATTTAATTTATGGAAATCATCTTATATGTTTTAAAACTCTATTCAAGCCAAACCTAGAAGAGTGCTTATGGTAGGTAAATTACACATTTTACTACTTGAGCATTAGAAATGTCATTACTACAAAATTAAAGGACTGCAAAAACCAGTAGATAATACTAATTTCAAATACAGAAACTAAATATATTTTGTACTTTTTATTACTCGATTTCTTTTTTACTGACTACTTTTTATTTTAACTATATGTTCTTATATGCTGCAATCATAATGTAGTGTAATGATATTAATATTTTATAGAATCTGTATTTATAGTTCTTTATTTAGAAACAATGCAGTAGGTCTGCAGATCTTTGAATCCTTCTGGAATGGTGCCCTCCAAATAATGATAAATTACTTGTGCAGTATGCCATTTGCTAATTATATCCATGATTTACTGCAGAGCAAGACTTAAATCATTCATTTCAGTCTTGCGTAACAGTGCCATAAAATTTTTAGGTTTAAAAATGGTTTCCATGTGTATAATTTAAACAAATTTTAGAGCAATTGTATACACAAAATATTGCAACCATCCATTTGTTACATTCTTTGTCTTCCTTTTTTTTAAACTTGTACTTTTAATGATTACTGTGGTTGAAATTGTTATGCTTCATTTTCATAATCATAGCTTTTAATTCTACAACAGTTTTCTACATGTTAGATTAAGAAAAGGATGGCTAATTGTGTGTAGATACCATGTCATTCCTGAATAGCCCCACATTCTGGAAACCCATTTTAGAAATACTCAGTTTATGAATTAGTCTTCGATTAAAGGCGTTTCTTTTTTAAAATGAATTATTAGTACCAGGATCCTGTTTTTAAGCAGCTAATGCTGATTTTTTTAATTCCTCCACTCATCCGTGGACCAAAGTACAGTTAACTCTCTTTATATCTTCCTCTTTGTCCACACCTATAGGTGAGAAGCCTTACAAGTGTCCACATTGTGACTATGCTGGTACTCAGTCTGCATCCCTCAAATACCACTTGGAACGGCACCATCGGGAGCGACAGAACGGAGCAGGACCACTCTCTGGGCAGAGTGCAAGTCAAGAACACAAAGATGAGACACCAAGTAAAAGTTCTGTGTTTATTAGACCCGACATTTTGAGGGGAGCCTTCAAGGGACTTCCTGGTATCGACTTCCGGAGCAGCATGGTCTCGCAGCAGTGGACGTCAGGAATGCTGTCTGCAGAGCAGCAAGGACAAGCAGCTGGCATGTCATCCGAAGGATCTTCAGAAAACATGAAGAGTTCAGACATATCTTCCAAAGGAGCACACTTCTCTGAACTCGGCCGTGCTTACCAGAACATGGTCGGGAACGGTGTGAATTTTCAAGGGTCTTTGCAAGCTTTCATGGACAGCTTTGTCCTAAGTTCTTTGAAGAAAGAAAAGGAAATGAAGGATAAAGCTCTCTCAGATCCGCTTTCAGCAAAAGCCCTGGGCTCAGAGGGCGGTGAGGAGAAAATAAACAGCAAGTCCTCGCAGCGGAAAACAGAAAAGTCCCAGTACGAACCTCTGGACCTGTCAGTAAGGCCCGACGCAGCCTCCCTGCCGGGTTCCTCTGTCACCGTACAGGACAATATTGCTTGGCACGGCTGCTTATTTTGTTCCTTTACAACTTCATCCATGGAACTGATGGCTCTGCACCTCCAGGCCAATCACTTGGGCAAGGCTAAACGTAAAGACAACATCATAGGCAACAACAAGGAGCAGTCCAGAGAAGTTTCAGCCTCGGTGAACAAAGTGAGCTTGCTCCCCTCTTCTGTGCAGTCCAGCAAGGAGGCGGGAGTTTCAAACATGCTGAGCCAGCTGGACTCGGCTTCTGAGAAAATGACCCAAGGACAAAATAAAGAGACCCTGGGAGAGCAAAAGAGCGCTGCCTGGCCCAGCCACATGGAATCCACTTTTTGTAATTTTACAACAGACTTCTATAAGCAGTTCGGTGTTTACCCTGGCGTTATTGGCACAGGAGCACAAAATTCTTGCACCAGTAATGAATCCGAAATAAAAACACAATCTGAAGATGACCCAAATATTCTGCTCTCTGACTCTGTAAATAAAAGTGCTACTGATGACCTTTCTGACATAGCTTCATCTGAGGATATGGAATCTTCCAAGGAAGAAAACATTGAAGATGAGGACATTGACACAGAACCAGATATTATGAATAAGCAGTTGTCTGCCCTAAATAAAGAAAGCAGTGAAGGAGGTGACAATATACAGAGTGCAGTCACCTCACAACCCACACAAGGGCTCGTATCACCACTGCCACAAGCTTCAGAAAAGCAGTGGCACAGTCAGAATCTTCTCTCCTCACACGAAACTGCACAAGGAGTGATGAAACCCGAACAAGTTCAGGGTCCGCAGGTCCTGGAGAAGCAGATGAACATGTTGTCAGTCCTAAGAGCTTACAGCTCTGATGGCTTAGCAGCCTTTAATGGACTTGCAAGTAGCACAGCAACTAGTGGATGTATCAAGAGACCTGACTTGTGTGGTAAGTTTTAGACCTTCTTTTAGACCATTTCAGAAAACACTTGTGCAGAATCATGAAGCTGCTCTTTAAATATACTTAGTCATGTTTGTTAGTAATACATTTTTTTAAATGTTAAACCCTGTGGGCCAAATTCTAGTCCTATATGTGGTCTACTCCATTGAAATCAGCAGTGCTGCATGCATACATAAACAGGATTTTAGAAAGAACTTGCTTTTTAAACTAGAGTAGCAGCAATATAGACTATCTGTGCTAGTGGCATCGGAAGGGGATACTTACTGCTTTGGCATATTCAAAGGAGGAAAAAGTTTTTAAAAATTTACATGGTAACTTGCAAACTTTTCAGTATTTTGATATAAAAACCCAAGAAAAACACTGGATGCTTTGTCAAGCAAATTTTGCTTTCTTTCTTTTCTCTTTTTTCCCCCCTTTCTTTCTTTGGATTGGGGTGTGTTCAGTTACCACAACATTAATGAAATCAAAGGCCAAGTGCATGGAATGTATCTGCCTGTGTTGAACAGATTTTATTTTTTCTTTCTTTTATTTTCTTGCCCTCCTTTTTATTTTTTTTTTAAATTATAATTTTCTGGTTTGGTTCAATGGCACACATGCAGTACTTGCCCTTGACCATTTTCACTATTCCAACTAGCAGTTGTGTAAATTGTGATTTGCCTGATTAAGAATATGCCTCCAGGTAATTAAAATAACAACACACCAAACAAACAAAACCACCTTTTACCCTTTCTAGTCTCTGATTTACAAAACTGCAGTTTTACATCCTCATATCACACACCTCATATTTACAAAAATTAAAGTTAAATCTATTTGGAACAAATGAGATCAAATATATATATTTTTAATTTATCTCCTATTTTGTCAGCATAGTGTTTGTTTGAAAGACATTTTACAGTGTAAATCCTTTGAAAAACAGTATCACTTTAAAAAGCAGAGTCAGCAAAGGACACAAAACTTCAGTAATGTTCATTTCACTTAACCTTCAAACTAATCAGAAAACTCATTGTCAGAGCTGAAGATGAATAACAAAACGTATTCAAGCTCAAAAAAAACAAACCAAAACCAAAATGTTATCAACAGTTTTAAAGCCTGACAATTTAAAATGAAACCCTCAATCTGCAAGCACTTAAGAGTGGTTCCCCTGGTTAATTTAAGGTTAGTGGGAGTTTTGGTTGGCTTTACTGGCAGAGTGTAGATGCTCAAAGCCATAACCCCTTCTCCATGCCCCTATCAGCTTTCCCATGTGTATTAGTTGATCTGATAAAAAAGTCTGATTTCTACACACAAAGTTTATCTCACTTGTATCCTTAGAGCATTGTGACTTCACAATATTGTCATTACTTTAACCAATATCTGCCCAAGTATCCATGTGGCCTTACTTGTAAACTTCTGTGTCTCGGTGCACTAAGAACCAATTTAGGTAGTTGGAAATATTTCCAGATTCTTCAAAATCAGCATTTGCATAATTGAAAATAGTTAATAGGTGATTTAATTTGAAGCAGGTAAAATCCTACTTGGATTTTTTTCCATTTGTGGAGTACAATCAATTAACAAAAAAGAAAAGAAATACAGCAGAGAAATTACTGTCTAAACAAAGAAGTTAAAAAAATTGGAAAACTAAGGTTAGTTGCTTTGCAAAATATCTTTATACTTTTTTCACAGGCATAAGATTTTTAAAACAACAACAGAAGAAACCCTCTAATATTATTATTGAAATGAGGTCATGTTACTTCCATTAGTTTTTTGTTTCATCTTCCAATCAATTCAACAGACATTTTATGATAGCTTGAGTTTATATGATTTTAAAGACCATATCCCTTTCACAAGCTCTGCCCAGTGATAATGGATTTGACTTGAAGTATGAAGGAAAAAAAGGAACAACAGAAGCTTCTCTGTTCTACTTTTTAAGCCATTTTTTAATCGAAAATGCAGTGGGAGTCCTTCTGTCTCCCCCCTCCAAAAATAGCTTTTAAAAATTCTTTTCTGTCATTCTGTTGGTGTTTGCAGAATCTAAGTATAAAGGTTGATTATTTAAATACATTATTTCATTTTTCTCAATATCTCACAGCAAAAGTGGATGAGTATGAACAAGCCCCGTGGCTCTTTTTTTTTTTTTTTTTTTTTTTTTTTTTTTTTTTTTTTTTTTTTTTTTTTTTTTGTTTGATTGGCTTGGACACCACCCACTTGAAAGTAGTGTTTTTGGGGGAGTTTTCATTTTCTCAGTGACATTTTATGCTGTGAAATCACACTCCATCTGTGCATGTTAGTGTGGGGAATCCCACCTGATGTTTCTGCACTGGCAGATTAGCAGTCAGGAGCACCCTGTTCATTTATTAGCCTGCCTTCCTTTCCTCCTGCATGAAGCCCATGACCAAAGTCATGGTTCCCTTTGTCTCCTACTGCCTGGGAGACCAGAAAACTTGAGACACACCTCCAGCCTCAGATTTCAGGGCATGATTCTCATGTTCCTTTTGTGTTTGGGGAGACTCCATCCATTTGTGTTTCTTTTTACAGCCAGTGATGTGTGTGTTGTTGACATCTCAAGAGAAAACATTTGATGCATTTGATAACAGTCCTTGCACACTCACAGAGCAAGGCATAGGGCTCTTTCCATAGTGAGAATACAGAGGAAATAAAATTGAAATAAAATATTTCAGCTTCAGTAAGCTGAGATTGCATCTTTGGCTGGCCACGCTAATTGAGTTGAATTTCTGGCTGCCTAAAAGCAAACTGGGGTATTCAGCAATCCATGTGGATCATTTTTAGATGGCAGATTTTACCCTAAGATAGTAGGTCAGTTTTTAAGCAAAAATCTTGGCACAAAAAAAGTTTAGTTTCTAGAGGAGAATGCCACCAACTCACATTGTTGTTTTGGAAAATCACTGCACATGTGGAAGCAATCCTCAGTTTCCCTGTAATGGAGAGTAAGAGAGATTGATGATGTACACATAATTCATTTATGCTCCTATCATGCTTCAGGCTGCAGGGATGAAAGACACAATTAGGAAAGAACCATAATTACTGCATAATAAAGAAATTTTCATGTCAAAATGCTACTGAGAAAAAATCACAAATTTTTGTAATATTTCTCCTTGTATAGCAGAATGAACAGAAAGAAAAAAAGAACATTGATAATTTTAGAGTTACTCCTGAACTGTATTTGGTTTTGGAGTCTCAGGTGACTCTGCCTAGGAGTGGATCTTGTTAATCTTTGCTGGCACTCAGTTCCTAAGAAGATGACAGGTCTTTCCTTGCTGCTTTGCAGCAAGTAGCCCAGCGGGAAGGGGAGACCCAAGGTGATGGCTCCACACCTTGGTAGCTGTCTTGAGCATCTGTGTACTCTGCTTTCACAGCCCTTGCTGCGTTGACAAGTTAAGCTCAGAGGTTCTAGATCTATTTCGTATTTAAGTTTTGAAAGATCTGTTTTCCTTTTCATTTATGCTCTTCTCTTTTTCTTCTCCTCTTCTCACTTACATGTAGTTGTATCACAATAATGTTCTATTCCAATACATTAATTTACTTGTGATTTGTGCACAAGACTCTTTATGACAAGACCCTTTCCTTTCTCTCTCTCTCCTCCCCTTTAAATCTCTCTGCTTTGTGACCAAGAGGGTAAAATTTCCCTACTTGCATTTGCTACTTGGGAAGTATTTAGGCTTTCAAAGGAGAGCTGATGGGCTACAGAACTATTGGCCAGAGATAGTCCTGGGCGTTAGCTGGCTGCTTAATGGGTTAGTGCTGTTGAATCCACACTTAATGATGTCCAAAAGTATTAGTTCCATGTTGTCCCTAAATCTAATTTGCTTCCATTCATGCTTGCTTTCCTCTGCAATTAGTGCTGTTTTCTCCTGCACAGGCTCCACCCCATTATCACTTCTTTCACTGTATGGAAACAGGGCAGGGCCCCTCTGATGCGTGGGAGCAGCTTTGGAGTTCTGATCCTGCAAAAGGCTGAGCACTTTCAGTTTCCTTTGCAGCAGAAAGCTTTCAGCATTGCACAGAATTATTAAAATGTTCAGCATTGTAACTTTCCGAAATACCTTCCAAATGTGGAACTGCAGCGCAGACAAGAGGGCTGGGCAAGGGGAAGATCAATTGTGGCAGATTATTACAGCTTTATTGTCACATAATTATAGTGCTCTACCCCAATGTTTAAATAGTGAATTTAGTTATTGTAAATTGCTTATTGCCACAGGTGTCAAAACCAAAAAGATCATAATGCTAACCCCGTCAGAACTACCACCAACATGTGAAACACGGAAAAAGATTTTTAATTATTTGTGATGGCTTCACCTGAATCCTTATTGCAGATCTTTAAAATTACAAAATCCATATTAAGAAGCAAAAGGCCTGATATATCCAAGCTCTAGGACAGCTCTGAGGCAATGGAAAGTCATCCTACTGCAGCAAATTGTAGTACTGCCCATTTAAAGTATCATGTAACGCACTTAAGGAACGCTTTGTCCTGATCTGCTGTAGGAGGAGTAACCAGAATATTCTTTTCCTTCAAGGCAGAATGAAATGATATGGAAGTTTTACAGCAGACTTTTCTTTACCCCATTATCGTGCTTTTGAAGAGGTTTCTTAGTTTCAGTTAGGAGGTCCAAGGCCAGCTTTTAGAGCACGGACTGTTCCGCTGAACGGGAGAGCAGCACCTCGGCCCTCGCCTGGGTTTCAGACACACTTCTGGATGTCACAGTGCCATTTGCATGGCAATATCAAACCAAACTCATGTGGCTTGCTTCCTTTTTTTAATTAACTGGGAATGCCAGTGATCCAGTGAAGTTTGTGCTGCTGGATAAAAGGGCCGGTCTGTGAACAGCATTGTATTTGCCAAATGGTTCGCTAGTCATTTCAGTACAAACAAATGGATGGTGTCTGTAAGTCTGCAAACACTGTTGACATTTAGCCTTGTTTATGTTACTTTCCTTTTGCTGCATATTTTTGGCTAGAAGAGATACTGTCTGAATCAACATTGACTTCCTAAGCAGAAGCTAAGGGCCCAGTCTTGCATCCCTCATTCTCGATGAGTAGCACTACTTACATGACTAAGGATTGCAGAATCAGGTCCTATGTTTATTTGACTTTAAATTTCATTGCTATTTTCCTGTAATTTAATTTGGTTGTGTTTTATTGTATCAGAAATCAGTCAGGTGATGAGTTCAGTATCACCATTTTGTTTACTGTTGAAAACTTTTAGTTCTTACCATTTTTTCATACTGTGGTGTGACATTCCCATTCCATTTATGTTTCTGGAAATTAACCCCTAAAATATCTGATACAGCTAAGAGCTGAGTACCTCCTATTCCCAGAGAGACTGGAGGCATTCAGTCCCTCCTAGCACCACATCTGAAAGGGGGATTGTGTTTGCAAAAGGAGGCCTTGGTATGTGCCTTGATTTCAGACATCAGTGGCCAGCCGCACCAAGGCAAATCCCTAGCACAGAAAGGCTTTTCTTTTCTTTGCAGAGACAAAGTAATGATGTAAGCTTAGAGCTGTATGATTTTTGCTCTAAGTTTCATCTCCCAAACAATATATTCTTATTGTTTTTGTCATATTCAGGTCAAATTTAAATTATAATTTAGGATTAGGCAGAGGCATAGAGATGTTTCCAGGTCTTTCCAAAGTGAGACAATGCTCTGGTTTGTGTTTTGGTTCAGGAATATACATTCTTGTGTCTGAGGTATAGTATTTCCTATAACTACTCATAAACATGAGCAATTTAGACATTCTTGTAAGTCAAAACTAAGTGTACGATTAATACCTATTATGAGGCCAATTTTAAACAATTAATTTGACAGCAATTATAATTTTATGTTACAGGCTTTCAGGAATAAATAACCAAATTCATCTTTGTAATCTAAGGAACTTAGGATATCTTTATGCAGAGATGATCTTGTTATGCACAGTATTGCATATCTGGAATTTCTGAGGTTTGTTCCCACCTATCTAGATGCCTGTAGTGCCAGGGATAAATAATTACCTGAGGCTTATTAATTGTTTCAGCAAAGAAAAAAATATATACCTTAAGTGTAAGCATTAATATATGTATACACAATACATCCACAATATATAACAAACCATCATAATAGTACAAAAATAGAGGTCCTGAATATGTTCTGTTATTTATGTGTTTGGCAAGCTTAGGGAATGGACTTTAGTATGAGTGAAAATTCTCTTAACATTTTTAAGGTTATTTATTGTCATTTCTATTTGAGTTTTTAATGGTCCTGTATTTTGTAATGCTTTAGCAGGAAAAAATACTGTAGTTATCTTTTTTCATATTCTTTAAGCAATATTTCTAGCTTAATATATTGTGCCAGGTTTTCCAATATTAACCAAGAAAGACAGTAAAATTCAATGAACAGCACTCTGACATCCACAATTTAAAACCTGTGATTGAAGTGAAATGTGTAAACTTCTAGTGGGTTATCATGTGCTTTGGAATAGAGTATTGTTGGAAGTAATTAGAAAATATATTAAGGTTTCCTGGTAATGAAGGTATGTAAGTTTTAATAATTGTTGCTTTCTGAATAAGTGTCAAACTATATCTTTAAATGTATATGGAGTTACAAGTTAGGTCACTTCTGAATGGAATGTAAAACAATACTAAAATGCTTCAATAACTTATCTCAGTGTTGCTAATAAAAAAAAAGCTGTTAACCATTAGTGCAGTTTTGAGTCATTTTGTTAATTAATTCAAGAAAACTCTCTGAGAAACTGTTGTACCTTTCGGTAGACCAAAGACCACTCATGCAATCCAGTTGTTTGATGCTTTGAGAGGCAAACTCTGCAAAGCTGCTTGTTGGCCTTGTAAATGATATTTATTAAAAATCCCATCTTTTAAGGCATTAGAATGGTGCCATGCATGGTTAGGCAGGTATATAAGGGGGGCATTAGACTTGTTTCCTCTGTCACAGAAAATACCTTGGGAATGTGGGGCCTGTTTCTCCTCCGTCACTATTAAAATCCAGTAGAAATTTTTGTGGATGCCTCTGGGCTGAAAATGAGCAATGGGGGTGGATGAAAAGTGTAAATATTAGTGCCTGGCTGCTCAGAAAGAGTGATCTTTCTGGGGTAACCTTGCCCAGCCTTACTGAAGTCACAGCTCCAATCCTCAGATAGCCCTGAGCCCTCCCGTTGGTTTCTCATGGGAAGAATGTGCCATGAGCATCCTGAGAACAGCCTCCCTCCCAGGCCCCTGTAGGATTCTCCTGAGGTAAAGCAAGAGCAGGAGAACAGGCAGCCAGCCTTGCCAGTGCCAGTAGCACCACCCAGGTCCATGGTAAGTGTTTGCAGGATGGGCTCCATGGCAGGTGGCCCGGTGTCTGCAGCACCGCTGAGCAGGAGCTACAGGAGAGCCTGGCTGGGGCTCCCGGTGTCACGTCTTCATTAAGGCTCTCCCTTTTGAATAGCATATTGGTACTTTTTATTTATTCCACCAAAACACCATGAGTCAGGACCTGACATTTTAGTGTTCTGTGTCATACTGAGAAAAATCTGTGGTTCAGCAGTAGGACAATTATATTATTTTGGAAGGGCTAGAAATAATACAGCATTTGTGAGACAACTGTAACATTTATCCAGACTCAGTGTGAGATTGTTCTTCCTTTTATGTGGAGAGCACTTCCAAAAAAGTATCAACTAGGAGCACAGAAAAAAAAAAAAAAAAAAGACAAGAAAAAGTGGCAATTATGAATCCATTTAACCCCCATCGGGTATAATCTCATTTTGTGTAGAACCACTGGCTGTTCCACGCCTAAACTTCTATGCAGTGAGCTGTGAATATAGTCCTTATTGTCCTGTGGGCAATATGACTAAGGAAAAAATATCTCTGTGAGACAATGGAGCATTTGTCTGAATGGCATAACCTAAGGTCCATAACATCAAATCTAAAGTTGTAATTATACAGCTGCAGTCACACCACTCAAGTGAAGGCTGTGTCAGCACTTGTATTATATAAGGAATCCTGTTTTCAAGGGTTGATGAGTCATATGCAAAAAACATTTATCACTAAACAATTGTTCTGATTGTTCTGAAGCCACATCTAGGTACGGGCCTTTCCCCAGTAGGACATGGTCATATTTTCTGCAGTATGCCATGGCGTACTTTGCTAATGAGTGTATCTTTTTTGAGCTTGGAAATTACCTAGAAAGTTTGGGGCTTTATGTTGTTTGATTACTTTCAAAACATAAAGTAGGAAAAAAACCAGGGTGGCCAAGGTCTCTGCCAGCGAGGATTGTAACAGGTGAAACTTGTCTTTCTCAGGAATTATGAAATTCAGGTGGGTTTTTTTCCCAGTTTGTTATCCCTGATTTTGCTTTAAGTTCTTGGATCTGAACACTTCCTTAGAAGACCCGGTCACAATTTTGGTTTTTGATCTGCCTTGAAATCGAGCCTCTCAAGCTCAGTAACTGCTATTGCCATTTGCAGCAGCCTCACATTTGCTGGCGAGGAGCAGACAGGAGAGAGGTTTATTTACAGCAGCACCACAGAGGTGAACCAGGAGCACTCAGCATCCCTCCCACGCGAATGTAAAAGGATTACACTTAGGGCTGGGACCAAATGCTGGAAACCACAGCAATTTTCCTACTACATGAAGTTTCTATCGAGGTATGCTGGGTGTGAGTGACTCCAGCTAAGAGAGGCTCCTGCCCTGAGCAGGGCCATTTACAAACAGGTGTCCCCGAAGCCACCCCCTCGCCAGGCATTTGCTCCCAAGCTGCCCTGCCCGCCCCATTGTGTGCCGAGCCAGACGAGGGCCAGCCAGCTCCTTTAAGCTGATCTCCTCTGATCCGGGGCGTCTGTAGCGCCGTTCCCTGCATAGAACAGCCATTGTTCGGCTGCAGAGCAACAGTGGGGTAGAAAATAGCATGCCATGCTGGGGATCAGAGAGGGAATTGTTCCTTAATTATCTCTTACTGAAGGAAAAACCCAAGGCATATCCCAATATGTGGCATGACTCTGTCAGAACACGAGCCTTTTAAAAAAGATTTGGGGAGGGGAGGATCCAATTCAGAAGCTGGCAATCCTCACTTCTCCTGCAGGTCTACCTGTGATTCGCTCACTGACCATGGAAAGAAATAAGTTTTCCGCTTTGGATTCTACATTATGAAATGGAAAATAATAGTACTTATCTCCCTGGTAGGAGTGCTGTGAGGATAAATGAATTAATTAATGTTTGTAAAGCACTTTGAAGATGAAGAACATTATATAAGTCCTCAGTGTACAAATGCTTCCTTCTCTGACATAACTACAGTAAGCTATAAAAATTCACTGCTGAAAATAAACACACATTGCAAATGCAGGCTGGGTGTGTGCATGGCTGCAGTGCCCCAGTGGTGTGGGTGACCCTGACTTCCTGAGCAGCCTGAACCCATCACCAAAACCTCTCTTACCCCTGCCTGTGCCCAGCAATGCTGCTCAGGGCTCTCTGTAGCAGCCTTGGCATGCTTTGACCATACTGTCTTTTCACCAGATCCATGAATTTTTACCTCAGGGCTCTTTGGGTGCCAGCTGGGCTGGGCTGCTGGGTTTTGGCCATCACCACATCATGCTGGCCCCAGCCCCACGTGCCACCAGCCCCGGCAGGCCATGGCTCAGCAGTGTGTGCAGGGCCGCTCCCTCCCCAGCCTGCTGCTGTGCCCATGTGAGACTGAGGTCCTGCCAGGCTGTCTGCCACAGTTTGTCCCCCCTGTGCAGGGCCAGTGGGACTGGTCCCCGTGGTGCTCAGCAGATCCCACTCTGGTGGCTGAACTGGCTCTTGTGTGGTTTTTTATGGAATGTCAGTGACTTCAGTTCGCGACTTGGAAGTTAGAATTTTTTTGCCCGTTATTCAATGTCCCCATCCTATGTTGGTTCCTATGTTGGTCCTTGCTGCTTTTTTTTCTTTTTTAATTCAAACTGGGAAGTTTGTCCGACCCCAAAATTCTCACATGAATAACAAGGCAAATTAAGAGGATGCAGGGGAGAAAGTAGGGAAAACCAACACTTCAGCCATATAGAAATGGGACATTTATCTAGAGAGACATATGAGAAAAAGTTTGTGCATTGAGATGAACAGGTTAAAGATGAAATTCAGAATTTCTTTGGGACCCTCCTCAATTTGCAGCTGCCACATAGATCAATTTGAGAACCTTAGAAAAAGGCCACCTCAGCCCTGATCTTGTCTCGTTTCCCTTGGTACACCTAACCCTGTTCCAGTCTGTGTGCTTGGTTTCCTTTTATGTCCTCTCACATTATGCTGGTAAACCTGTTGCTGGCTCAGCCTGCCAGTGGGAGTGCAGAGGAGAGCACTGTGCTGCTCCTGGGGATGTCAGAGCCCCTGCCCCACTCCCCACTGCCAGCAGCTGAGGGCTCTGCTCTCCCTGCTGGGAGTTTGAGGAGGGTGACAGCTTTTGCCCAGCAAAGTTTGCTGCCGTGCCACGTTCATCCAGATGCCAAAAGCACTGAGATGCATCGCCAGCACAACCAGACATCCCCAAACTCTGGCCAGCACCAATGTGCACCCAGCAGTGAGGCTGAGATTTCCATCCCCCGACAGGAGAACCATTTAATAACGGGAGGGCCTGTGGGTGTATTCACTAATCGTTATATAACTGTACGTTGGGGTGAAAAAGAAGAAAACAAACCAGAAAAGCTTTCCCAAAGGATAGAGGTGGGAATCCCATTAACATGACGGCTCCCTCTTTAGTTGCCAAAATGATTGACAGCAGGATAAGGTCAGAAGATGAAAACCAAGCCATGGGGGACAGAGCGGGGAGGGGAGGGGGCCAATCAGTTGAATAAAAAACTGAGTGTCAGTGCTGGGGAAGGAGAAAACCGGCACTCCCACTAGAAAAATCCTCACCCTCTGCTCCCCTACTGTTTGTTTGGGGAAAATGCTGCAGCTTAATCAGAATTATTTACAAGATAATGGTCCATTGTTTGTAGTAAGACAGATGCTGTCTGTGGGAATTTGGTGGTTTATGCTCTATGCATTACAGTGCCATTGCTGTGTGCAGATGGGATCACAGTGGTATTGTTGTTATCCACTTTTTGGAAATTTGGAGGATCCTTACTGTGAAAGGAGGATCCTTAAAGACAAAAAAGGAAGAGTTTTCTCAGGCCCAGAGCTGGGATTTCTCTTAAGGTAGAACTGTGTTTGTGGGTATGTGGGAGAAGAAGAGGACAAGGTGGAAGCTCTTTACTTGAGACTTACTGCATGAGGGGTCCCTGGGCTGACTGTACTTGGTGGTGGCAGACATCAGTTCAACAGATGGCTGCAGGCATGGATGGAGGGATCCTGTGTGTCTTTCCAAAGGCGAGGAAATACATCCTGGTGGGATGTGTCCGTGCTCCCTCCTCTGCTGGGGGCTGCCAGAGTCACTTGCTTAGAGGGTGGTGTCAGGGGGACACAGCCCTGTCTGTGTGGAGGTCAGGCTGGCCTGCTCAGTGATCATCCTCTGGCTGTGTGACTGCAACCAGGTTCCCTGCCATCCTCCCTAGTGCTGCAAGCTAAACACTGAGCACTTCTGCTCCACCAGAAAACCTCACCCCGATGATCTGTGGGGAAAGGAAAGCTAAATTTTTGCTGGATTCATATTGGAAACAAAAGCCCCAAACTCCTAGAGAGAGAAGTATTTATTTAGACAATCAGATGCGAGTTTTTCTGTTGTTTTTGGTTTTGTTTTTTAATTTTCCAGCACAAAATCTATTTCTATAAGCATCCCCATCTGGCCCAAGTAGAAAGTTCAGTGTGGAGGCCTAGAGCCTGGCAAAGGGAACAGGCCTATGATGTGCAGGTGGGTGACCCTCTGCCATGAATTGCTGCATACGTGAGGAGTAGGGAGGCCCATGGAGATGGCTGCTCCATCAGAATGTCCATCTCCCCAGCTGTCTGGGTCTGCCCCAGCAAAGCCTGTGGGACAGCAGCACGCCAGCCCTTTCCCATGACCCTGGGATGAGGGACAAGGTCGGTGCCATGCAGAGCTCAGCCCTCAGGAGCGAACCCTGCCGTGCCTTTGCCGCCTGGCCCACGCGAGCCTGGGAGGTGAGAAGATCCTCCTGAGGTCCCTGGAGCCAGGTGCAGGATGAGGGGGTGGAGGGTGCCTGGGTGGGGGTGGGTGTATGTGTGTGTGTGCCTGAGCCTCCTGTCTCAAAAATCTGCTTTTAGTGTGCAATAGCTCACATATTACCTCGGCAGAGATCCGTGGGCACCAAAGGCAACCAAGAGACGACAAATCACCAGAAGGGCTCCAGAGGGGATTTTGAGCATCCACGTCTGGTATCCCAAGATCCATTAGCTTGCAGGTAAAATGGAAAACTATGACCATCTCTTTTGTATGCAAGATAATTAAGCTGTCTTTCCATCACTGCAAAATACCTGAATTTCCCTGGAGAAAGCAGAGGGCCTGGGAATGGGGAATGAGACAGGGAAGGGCAAAGAATGGCTGTTTCACAGTTTTTTGGGTCTGTGCAGCTAGAAGTGGTTTCCAACATCATCATGTTCCCCTCTGGATGGGCTTTTCCTGGGTGGTGGGAGATGGCAGCTCCTGAGTCCTCCCTTCTCTCTGGGCTCAGTGTGCAGCCAGGGATGGAGCTGATAGCACCAGATCATGAGTGGAAACCACTTTGCCCAAGAGAAGGGATCTCCTCTGGCTTTTGTGAAACAGTTTTCCAAGAACACCCTTGAAAGGTTAGATTGGCACAGGAGATTGCAATTCCCGAGTGATTGCATTTTTCCTAAGGATCTCCAGTGGGCTCTGTACAGGGAACTCTTAAGGTTTTTTTCTCCAAGTCAGCATTTATTTGGAGAATCCTAATTTTGGATTTCCTGACATTTAAACTTTTCAGCCTAATATTCTAATAAGGATTCTGTCTGTCCGTCTAAATAAAGCTTCGTTCTAATGAGGACACCATCCATCTCCTGAGATGGAGCTGTAACGACTTCCAGCCTCAGTGTAATTTTAGCTAGGCTCCCTTCCCCACCCTCTTCTCCTCACAGACCTTTGTTTGGGGTGAAAATTATCTGTTTTGGGATGAAGTTGTGCAGAATTTCATTTTGGGTCAAGTGACTGGGCTATTGTGTGAGCCTCTGCTTTCTCTCTGAAAAGGGGGATTTTGCTCACTCCCCGTTGTATGTTTGTGCCTGCTTATTTGCAATTTCTGTTCATAAGACTGTGGGTTTTCATGCCAACGATTTTCTGTTTGAGTTGTTGGAGTAGGGAGGTTGTGGGAGCATGCCAGTGTCAAAGGTCGTCACTTGAATGATAATTAATAACATTATCAGACTGATTATGTGTTTAGATGTCCAGAATCAGGAGTGAATTGAACTTGTTAAATTTAATTCCTACCTCCAAATGACTGGGATATTGGCGTGCTCACCAGTCTTGCCTTAGCATAAAGGACAAAACTGGGAATTTGAAAGGGCAATGACTAATGAGAATTGCTGAAATTCTGGGCTTTTGGAGCTCACAGGGCTTCTCCTACAGCACCAGTGCTGTGAGAGCTTTCTCCAGGCGGGAGAAGGAGCAGAGTGGTGCACCACGGTGTTTATGGGCCCTGGTTTCACTGTGTCAGTCCTTGACTGAAACATCAAGTCATCTGAGATTGGAGATTATGTCTTTTAAGGTCCAGAAGAGCTGTTTCACATGTGACTGATTACCTCTGTCAGAGGCAGGAGAGCCAAGTCCCACCTCGGTGGGTGGGATCTGAACTCATGCTTTCAGAGGTCAATAACAGGGTTTTTAGATCCTCGTGCTTCTCAGTCCCTTATAGCCAGACCTTTTCTGTTAAAACTGTTTAAATTGCAAACCACTAATAAAAGGATCATATGTGTTTCCCACTGAACAGGTTCTTTAAGGCTATTATGATAATTAAAAACATATGGTGCCTATGCAAGTCAGAGGGAAACCACAGATGTACAAATTAGGTATTATATAAGATTTTTCTTTTTTGCCCTTTCAAAAACGACAAGTCAAAGAAGTACAAAGAGATAAAGATGATATTTTTCTGGAGATGGTAGGTGGCATTTTGTATTTTTAATCATGAAATATGTAAACCACCTTTCTTATACATAATCAGAGCAAACTCTTTCTAATAAGCAGGAAGAACAAAACATAGTAGCATATGACTGCAGTATTTATGGAAGGAATAAGGAAACACTTTGTTTCATACAAGTTATTGGAGACCAAGAAACCTTTTGCATTTTTTATGATGTTTCCCTGCACAGACATGGAGGATTATATTTATTAAATATTGAATTATATTGAAATTGGATTGATGCAGCCAAAGAAGGACATTTCTTTGTATTCCATTTTTTCTCCTTTTAAAAAAGGGAAATGTACTCATATTGATTGCAGTACAAGTAGTCATTTGTTTTAATTTAAAAATATAGGATTGATTTTGAGAAGGTGATAAATACTGCTAATAAAAAAATTCAAAATGGGGATTTATAATGATTCTCTGTTAAGTCAATGGTTTAGAGAGGCTAACTTATAATAAAAGTAGAGACGTGCTGAAATATCCATAGCTAATGGATTATTTGCCATTTGCTAGTGCTGCAAACTTTCCTTGGTTTGCTGGGTCCTGCTACAAAAAGTGAAATTTATATCATCTAATGCTCCTCGCTCCTTGCTTTGTCTGTCTCGTGCTAGAAATGTGCAGCTGAGGGTGTGCCGAGCTGATGTGCGCGGCTGTGCCGAGAGGGGCCGGAGCCAGGTGCGGCTCTGCCGGCCGTGCCCCGCAGGTGCCCCGCAGGTTCCCCGCAGGTTCCCCGCGCCGCACACGGGACGGGCAGGGCTCAGCAGCATCCTGCTGCTCGTTTCCTTGGCCTCGAGCTGCCGGCTTCCCGCAGCACCAGCCGCTGCCCGGCACCGTGCCCTGCCTCCAGCCACAGACACCTTCCCCTTGCCCCTCGGCGCCTCCCGTGCCCCGCAAGGCCCGGGCCCAGCAAGCCCGCTGCTGTCGCGGGGCTCAGGGAGCGTCCCAGCGGCGCGGAGCCTCTTCTTGCGGCTCCAGGGCACGGCACGGAGAGCACCCTGCCCAGGCCGGGCTTTCTCTCTGCCACAAGGAGGATGCTCTCCGCCTGCCAGCCCCAAGAAGCAGCCCCGGCTGTGCCAGCTGCCGCTGCAGCCCGGCCGGGGACACTGCCCGGGGCACGCTGTGTCCCTCGGCGGTGACACCCCGGGCAGGCAGCCTGCATCATCGCCCCCAAGTGCAGCTGAGCCTTTGGAGACCCCTTGCTTTCCTCACTGATGCTCTGTTCTGTCTCAGAAAAAAGCAGGCAATTTTTGTTTAATTCTTTTTTTTCTCCCAAATAAACTTTTAGAAGAGCAGAAAAGCAAATCAGGGAAATAAGAACAGGAGAAGCCTGATGCTAACATTTCAGGTTTGCAGGAGTGGTGGCTGAGCAGGCATTTCTGAACAGAGTCTTTTCTTTTCTTGAGTGAGTGATAGCAAACTCAGTGTTATTTCACATGTAGGTATTACCATTTTAACTTTTACTGAGGTAAAATAACACCTTGTCACTCAGTGCAAATACCAATCACAAAATGAATTAATTGTAATAACTGTTGTCAACAGAACAAAAGACTTGTTGCTTTCCTAAGCAGATTTCAGTGCCACTGATAACTATATACAGAGGTTCCCTTTGGGCTTATTCAGTGCAGGTAGTCAGAACATAATTTCATCTGTCTTTCTCTGTACTTTGTTGTAAAAGTCTCAGGAATTGAGTTAAAAACCTGTATTTTTTCCACATATAGCTAAGCATACACTTTTCCAATCCTTACGGGTTTTTTTCTCACAGAATCCCTAAACATTTTTACTAGTTAATTAACACTTCTTTTGTGGCTAATTTATTAAAGAATTAAAAAGTTTATAACCGTCTGAGAAATCTGTTGGTTCACCTTAGGCTGTGATGGACAGTTACTCTCTGAGAAAATATAGGCAGCTGTTTTGCTACACAAAATAAATCTTTGCTAATGTTACTTCTTCAGCCAGTCATCTTTATCCAACATGAACACTGCTGTCCCAATAGATGGAGGAAGTTTCCTTTGGAAAGGGGGGAAGAGAGAAAAAATTAGCCAAGGAAAGCAGAATTTTTCATACTTGTGCTAACCACAAATTTATTCAAGCAAAGTTTTGGCTGGGGGGGGTAACTAATTAACTAATTTCACAAAGGAGCCTCAGTACAGCAGGAATCAGTGCCAATATGCTATACTCATTTTACATGGCTATTTAGCTTAATAATAAAAACAATACAGCATATCCTCTATATTTTACTGCAAAAGCTATGTATTTTCTTAAAGAAACATATGTTAACATTGCAGCCTGGGACAGTCAAATACCATTGCCAGGGGAATAGAGACTCCTCAGGAGCTGACCCATACAGCAGTTAGAGATCCATTTTGCATCCTTATTTAACAGAATGTGTGTTTTGGGTTGTTTCCTCCCTCTTCCATTTCACAAGACACCAAGAGGCTTCAGTGCTCCCCGTCCTCCTTGGGAGCACAATCACAAACTAATATAAAACACCCGGAAAAGTAATTATCCCCTGATCTTCCCTCAGAAATAAGCTGCAAATCAGGAAAATGCCCCACGTAAAAGTCTGTTTGGGCAAGGCTGCCTGGTGTGAAGGGTGGGAGGCTAAAGAAGCCCTGGTGGAGCAGCTGAGCATGGTTAGCCAGGCACTGGGTCCAGCTGCTCTCGTTTGGTTAAACAGGGCACAGCTCTCTGCTGCAGCACCCTCCCCTCGTGCAGGAGAGCAAGAAGCACCCTGGAACCACAGCGTGACCTTGCTGAAATCTTTTCCTTTCCAGACGTGATTGGAGTGGAGGGCCAGGAGCCTCGTGCAGGCTCTCTCTGGGCTCTGCAGTGAGTAATGTTAGCGCCGGGCAGCCTTGATGTGGTGAATTTCAGATGTTTCCCCTCCAACCCTCTGCTGTCAGTAACATTTGGTTTGTCTTTCTGGTTGGCAAATGCTGTGTCTTCAGCCACCAGTCGGTCAAATGTTCCTGCTT
This sequence comes from Notiomystis cincta, assembly GCA_013398075.1. Classification (NCBI taxonomy): domain Eukaryota; kingdom Metazoa; phylum Chordata; class Aves; order Passeriformes; family Notiomystidae; genus Notiomystis; species Notiomystis cincta. The sequence goes on along the minus strand of VZRX01003278.1, from coordinate 192,481 downwards.
CTACGGGGAACTCGCTTTTTGCGTGGGCAGCTTGGCTCTGCAGCTGCAATCGAGCATCTGTCGGCCTCACCCGGGCTCCTGGTGCGGGGAAGGGCCCGCACCACTGCTGCTCACTGCTCTGCAGGGCTGAAGGGCTGACACCCGGCTCGCTGTAAGCTGCAGCACGTTACTCTCACTGCTTCTCTCCTTTCCATTGTTTAATGTAAACAGTTCTGAATGTGCCTGAGTGATTTTTGTCTCGTGTACTTCCCATGGCAGATGGGACTGGAGTATCCGTGATGACTGTGCTGGAGCATGAGTGGTTTTGTTTCAGCAGCCTTGGGCCAAGGCTGTGGATGATCTTGTGGGCATGCACAGGGGTGTAGGAAGGCTGTGCAAGAAACTCTTCCTGCAGTTCAGGTGTTTGTCAGGCAGAAGTGGCTGTGGGAGGGAGCTGCTGTGGTTGTGGTCCTTGGGCCTATGGCTGTTATGCTGCTGAGGTTTTTAGGGCACTCAGACAGCACTGCCTGGGCTCTGCTGCACCTCTGCCATTGCTCTTCCACTTGGGGTTGTGACTTACCTGCAGATGTAAGGTTTTGGACAGAGGCAGCAGCATGGGAAAGGTTGACCGGCATCTTCTGTGTGTTCTAGTGCTGTGTGGGTGGGGTAGCAGCATCCATCCTTGTATGGACTCACGGGGTGTTTCCAGAAACAGCCAGTGTTGAAAACACCGGGTCAGGCTGGGCAGGGGCAGCACAAATGGGCCAGGAGGACACGTCCACTTCCCCAGTGCCAAGCCTGGGAGTGTGTGCTGTGTGAGAAGGCAGGGAGGGAGCAAGCAGTGCTCCTCACCGCCCTCCCCTCGCCTGTTTATATCCAGCAAAGCTGTTTGAAAGACAGAAAACACTCCCAGCCCCTCATCCAGCACACAGCCTCTCTTGTGCTGACTGGTGCCGTTTGCTGTTGTAGCTCTGCTGTCGCATCCTTCGCCCACCGTTCCTTGAGGCACATCAGTGGCACTGCTCCCCAAAGCTGGAAATTGGGGTGCCCTAGCTCAGGTGGCTCCAGCCCTGACCTTGAGCTCTCCACAGCAGAGCCCGACAGCCCTGCTGACTGGCAGGATGGAACCTGTGCTGTTTTGTTGTCACTGGGGCTGATTTTGGATTTGCTTCTCAGCCATCGCTGTTCTGTGGTTTTTTCTGCTCCTCTTTGGGTGATTTACTGCGAAAAGAAGCATTTCTCGTTTCTGTGAGCCACTCCTCTCCCTGCTTCTTGGCACTAGTTGCTAATCAAAACAGGTCTTTGATAGCCAAATGGCATTTGGCTGAGCCAAACACAGAGCTAGACACACAGGCTTCTTGTGATTAAGAGCTTTATTAATGTGAGGTTTAATGCAAGTTCACTTGCAGCGTGCGGACCCAATGGTAAATGTTCAACAATCTAATTCTGTAGCACTGTGTTTTATTTAGCATGAAAATATTCCAGGGTACACAAAAATGGTGTCTGCTTAGGAGAGATGCTTCAAAAGATTTTAAAATATTATTGTTTTGCTCTTTCCAGGGAAAAGGTGTGTTAGCCTGTCATTTATAAAGGGACAAGCTGGTTTTTTGTTGGGGTTTTTTAAATCAAACCTGTTTCTACAGATAAACAAGTTCAGAGTTCTAAACTAGTAAACTTTTACCATATCTGTATAATTCATGTTCATATGATACCAGAATATTCCAAGAGGCGTTTTGGGGAAATTTGTAAAATAAATGTGCTTCCTGGCAGAGACCTTGTGGCCAAGTTTTAGCCTGGGCTGCATTTTCACAGCTGAGTTATAAACCCCTAAAAACCAGGATTTATAATGGAAATGCTGACACAACCTTAACCATAGCACTGCTATCTGGTGCTGCTATAATATACTGTACGAAGAAATCAGTTCATTAGTTAGTTATAAACAAAGGACAGAGATAGTAAATTACAGTAGGTATTTCAGCAGTTTTCTATATATTTATGACACAAAAATATGCAGCTGCATTTTATTTCTTGAGACAGTATTTAAGGATTTCAGATTTAATACACGTTAGTTTGGTTATGCACATTGTGCATTTTGGTCTTGCTGTTCCCTCTTGTAGTTTTATTCATGGTATTTTCTTCTTTCTCTGTTGCTCATTAGAAAAATGTTAAAAATCCATTTTCATCTGATTAATAATAAAGCTGATCACATGTAACCTAATTTTCATTCACTGCTGCCCCTGTCTGTGGAGTCATATACAAAGTGACCTTTGAATCACCACTGGGCCCATAAAGCACAATAAGCACCATTGTCCTGTCAAAAATTGAAGATGTTTTACATCATTACAAAATTTAATGTTCCATCTTTTCAAATGCACTACTTTTCAAAGGCCACATTCCAATTGAAGCTCATTAAAATCAGACTCAAGTTTCCTGTGGTGGGGATGAGAAAGAGTTTCTCATGCATTCGGAGTAATATGAATCACTCTTTTAAAACAGATATGGTTACATATTAGTTTTGAAAGGTACAGTAACTGCTGAGCCTCCACTGTCTGCAACAGTGAGGCTTTTGTACTTATAAATCTAATAACTGCCTCCTGATCCCTTGTACTTCATCCACACTGTATCCTATTTACTTATGAATAAATCAACTTTCTAAATAAAATTGTTGTTCAAAAGTTCAGGGGTTGAATTATAGGAGTCTCTGGCTCAAAGCTTCTATTAAGGTTTTAGCAGACATCTGTAAAACTCTTGTTAAAAAAAATCAGTTTTTCTCCAAACTCCTTGAATACATTAGATTGGGAGAACCAAATTCTTCTCTAGAGCAATCCTTTAGAGTCTGCTGAATCACACAGAGGTTGAATTTGTTTCCTAATCTTATGGAATAATTTCTCATAGTGTTTTATTTATAAGTCAAATAGATCTTTGATAAACTGGTGGCTGAAATGGGCTGTATGTTTGTAAATATATTATCATGCTCGTACTATGCCAGTAGAGTAATACTCAGAGTAGTGGAAATACTCAGGTATTCAATGGAGCAACATTAAAAGGTTGGTTGCCCCTCTGTCCCACTTTCCTTGTGAGAGGGGCAGGCAAGCTCCCTGTAACTCCATTTCCACAAAAAAAAGCAAAACAGAAAGTTGTTCCAAGCCTTTGAAGAGTTGATTTGCACTGATA
>VZRX01003278.1:159444-180210 GCA_013398075.1 Notiomystis cincta | reverse complement strand
CCCACCACCACCACTAATCTATGCAAAATAAGAACCCTTCTTTCACCTGAAAGGTCCTAATATGAATATGGAAATAGGGAAACTGTCCATGAGCCTAAAGGTTTGAGTTATCAGTCCTAATACTTTTGGCTTTAAATAATAATAATAATAATAATAGTAGTAGTAGTAATAAAAAAATCCAGTCTGGACTAAGGGTTATTGGATACTCCCAAGGCTGAGGAGCAGAAGTGTGACCATGTATTACCCACTGGACATTTCTTCCTGTTCTGTATATGAAGAGATTATCTCAGATCTCTAGAAGCCAAAAGAAGGGAAAATGTATATACTTCTGACATTGGCACTCTTCCAAGAGAAAGTTGTAACAAGCCTGACAAATAAGGGAAAAAAAAAAAAAAAGCCAGAACAAAGGGTGAATGGCATATGGTGGTTATCCTACAATATGGTCCTTATCCCTTTTATTACATCTCTGGAAGACATAAGCATGGTAATGTTTTCTGAAGAGCTGACATGGCTGCACTGTATTCTTGGAGAAATCATACTTTAAAAAAAATTTAAAATTAATTTTTATTTATTTTATTTTAATTTATGCTTCCTGGTGGACTCATAAATGGGATACCTGTTCAAGCTATATCCCTGCACAAGTTCTTTGCTTTCATCAGTTGTGTGGCTGGTTTGTGGATCTAGATCTTCTGGGGTGATCTTAGGAGTCTCTCTGGTCACAAACGTTGTTTGAGTGGGGAGAAATTCACTTTGGGAATCAGAATGTTGCTGCTGAGGTGACTATGCTGATGTTGTGGTGCTTTTCCTCCAAAGGGCAGGAGGAACTTCTCCAGGGCTTCAGCCTGGAGCTCCTCACGCAAACCAGGCAGAGCCTCCTCCACCCTGCTTTTGTTCTCTCCAACATCAGTGTCTCCATCCAGTGTCAGTGCTCACCACTGGCACAGCCACAGCATTGCTCCCCTCAGGGACTTTTCAAAATAATGTGCCCAAGGCAGAGAGGCAGCAGGACACCTGGGATGACTGCAGGGTGACATTTCCCTGCTGTCCTCCTTTCCCCCATGGCAATGCTGCCTGTTTGGGGGGATGCACCATCCCAAGGCCAGGGACTGGACCAGCAGCCTTGTGGGTTCTCTGCCTGTTAAAGCAGCCTCAGTACTTGCCATGTCCCTCCCTCCAGGACTGTCTGGATGAGAACACAAAAGTCCTAAATGTAGATTTGTTGTGTGGGAGCCCTCGGATGAGCAGACACTTGGAAAGAACAGCCCCCTCTCTCTGTTGCTAGCTGCTCAGATATTAAAAATAAAGGGATCCTTTCAAAGAAAGAATATTCTCATCACAGAATGCCAGATCATACTTTGTATCTAATCCTCCTGACTTCAGAAAAAAAATCAAACTGAGAGTAAAACAAACTAAGTACTTTGACGGTGTCATAGTTAAAACAAGGTCTCAGGAAATGAGTGCGATAATGAGCAATAGGCTAAAAATTCCAACATATTGCACCAGGTCCTGAGAAATGATGCAAAAGCAAACCCTTTTGTTCAGATAATCACCAGTTACATACTCTGCTGACTGCTTATTAATTGTCTGCACGACACTGGAGTTGTTTGACCAAAAGATGAGGCCACTTTTCCTGGGCCATTGCTCCTTACCCCACCTCAGCATGACACTGAGGCAGGTTTTGTTACACTGCTCTGATACTGGCCAGGTCTTTGTACACTGAAATCCCCCCCAAATGGCTCCCTTCCTCCTGACACACTTCTAAACAAGGGTTTTGTCTCTTTTAGACGTTGCTATATAGAGATTGAAAAATTCCAAAAGACAGCCCAAATCTTTGTTTTACTGTTTTTTGTAATAGAAATTATGTGGCTTTTGAAGCTCTTCCACTGAGACTCAGTTTGAGAAACCACAAAGCTAGGGATTTTAGAATTTATTTACAGTATGTTGACTTTATTTTTCCTAAATCTAGCTAAATAACTAAAAATATCATAATTAATGCAGGAGCCTATGACTGTCTTTTTCTTCTCTTCCAAAGGAGATCTAGATTCACAGGATTCACTCTGAAATACAGATACATTCAAAGAAGGTTTTAAATTCCCCCAAGGTTCACAATATGTTGGCTACATCTTGTAAATCATGACAAAATGCAGCACCCTTGAATTACAGTTCTTCATTGAAAAAAAAAGTAATAAAAAATGGAAAGACAAAAGATGATAAAAATAATTCTGGGTCTGAGTCCAAGTATGTACATTCCTTCATGATTTTGTCCATTTGAATATAGAACTCCTTCTCTTCACTAACTTATTAGGATCTTTCCTTGGGACTGCACCCCAATGAGTCAGATGTTCTGCTTCAGATTAAGTTAACTAATTATATTACCTTTTATCTTTGCCTTCAGGTAACTCCTCATACTTCTAGCTCATGTAAAGGGTGGTAAAACCTTTTATAGTAGTATAATTTATTTGGAGCCAGCTACTAAAGGGCATAGCAGCACCTGAAAGAGAACTAATGCCAAAATGTTATTAAAAATTAAAATCTCACAGGGAACTGTTTTTCCTCTTTATGAACACGCTTGAGAATTCAGGTGGGAAGAATGGACTGAGGCCCATGTTGTAGCTACTGCTCCATCACTTCTAACATTTCTGGCTGAAAAAGTACAAACCCAGGTTATTGTTCACATGGTTTTCTTTTCCATGGGTCAATCTAGTTTTTATCTTCTGTAAGCATGTGGTTGGCCATGGCTGCATGGCCACTGTGGGTTCTTACAGGTGATTTGCCCTTCCCAAGCGCAGGTGTATCCTTAGTCTCCTAGAAGGGCCTGAATGTGTTGTCTCTTTTTGCCAGAGCACCCAGCTCCAGCTGCCATTTGAACACCAGCAGTGGGCTCACAGGTCAGCACCACCTCCCTTCCTCAGCAGTGAGGCACAGGCTCCTCTGCTTCCTTTTCCATGAGGAGCTCTGCTCAGCCCCTTGGGATCGGGGCACTGCCCGGGGCTCTGGGCTCTCAGCATCCAGCCCCACTCCCTGAACCACTGGCACTGCTCTCAAAGGCAGGGTTGGGGTTTTCCTGCTCCTGGTTCATTTGCATAAAGGACAGGATTTTGAATTGGAAATTTTCAGACTTTTGAACTGGCCAGAGATCTGCCAGTTGTGATCCCCATTTAGAAAGGAGATCCTATATTAATAATAAGCTATTTTTTCAGTTATTTTTCATATTCATATTTAGTTATTTCCTGTGGCTGCCACGGGCCCATGACCTGCACCTTCTCTATTGTATGCAGAAGGGTGTGCATGAAGGATTTTCTAGAATGTCTCTCATATTTTACATCTTTAAACACAAAACCTGGAAGCCTCTCAGTCATTATCTTCAGAGCTTTTTTCAGCTCCCTCTGAAAAAACCAACAACTTGATACTGAGGTAGTTTTAAAATTAATGGCAAGGTATGATCCATAGAAGTGCTGTGAACCCAGGCCATCAGATGGTATCAAAGATGTTCTTAACCTCTGACAGTGAAGCTCTGACCATTCCCCACAACTTTTGGCAAATATATCTTCAAAGACAAACAAACACGTGGTGCTCAGGCCAGGAAGAGAAGAAGCACCTTCCCTTGCAAAATCAGGTCAGATGGTGCCTCTCTGTGTCTTTCATTATAAAGACTTTTTTCTCCTTTAACTTCTATCCCGTGCTTAAAATACCACTGGGATTAAAAATGAGAAGTTGCTGTCCCATAATAGACCGAGTTGACCTCTATATTTCAGTGGTGCTGCTGGGATTGGTGAGTGAATGACATTGGCAGATCCCAGAGCAATTCAGGAGCTGCAGTTTGCATCAGTGTGCTGCCCTACCTGATCCTCAGCTGTTTACCCAAAAACACACCATGTTTTCAAGCAAGTGCCATCCTGCTGCCATCTTCCTTGCCACGAAGCTTTCCCTTCTTCACATGTGGTCAGCACTGAGGCAAATGCTGATGGAGAGCTGTAGTCAGTTTCTGGCTCCTGGTGAAGATCAGGGCATTCTCAAGATGATGTCCAATGGAGAATGCTCTTGGAATGATGGTGTTGCAAGTCCATCAGGACTCCCCACTTCACAAGAGCCCACCTCCTTGATTGTGTTAGGTCCCTAGCTAGCTGAAAAGGGAAGAGTTTTGATTCTCTGCCTTCCTCACGCCCAGAGAGAGGCTCAGAGCCACCATCAGTCCTTGTCTCTTCCCCCACTCCTCCCCACACTGTGAGCTCCACCTAAGAGGGTTTCCAAACAGTTAATTCTCTGTCTCTCTCCAGGCCTTGCAGCATTTCACAATGCTATTGTCATCCTAGAAGGCAAGAACACATAAGTAGGAGTTTCCTTGTTTTGTAGCATCTTTATTTAATTCCCTCTGTGTCCATTTTAACTCCCTCCTTTCTGCCCAGCCATCCTCTCGGCAGGGGAGTGGCAGAGCCCTTGCCCCAGTGCCCCCTCCTGCCCCTGCTCCTTCACTTGTCCCAGAGATTCCATCTTTCTTCCAATGTATTAGCAAAGCCCTTCTTTTCTGGAGGTCTCCAGGTCTTGCCTCCAAGCAGAGAAAAGGGCAGAGTGCTGAGCTGGTCTGTGCAGCCCTGCAGCCAGCGTGGCTGGCACCCCTTGCCCAGCCCAGAGGGGCTCTCTGAGGATAAGTGTGGTTTGCATGTAAGTGTGGTTTGCTTGTGTGTGGTATGAACCATGGAAGGATGACAGGTAGCTCCAAAGGCAGTATGCTAAGATAATTTTCCTGGTGATCCCTCTTATAAAAAAAAATAAATCAAAGAGCCAAACCTTTTCCTTGCTCCAAAATGCTGTTTCACTAACTCTGAGCGTCAAAAGGATTTTATTCTTAGCCTTCTGTTTCGATCAGTTAATTCCCACCAGGGCTGAGATAAAAATTGTCTGTGGGACACACTGTTCTTTCTTCTTATACACCTAATGTTGCTGTGCTATTTTGGGCTACCATTTAAATAAAAGCCAATTTGACTAAAGAGCAAATATATTCTGTCGAATGACGGCAAAAGGGCAGAGCTTGGGAAAAAGAAACAAGAAAATGCAAGGCATTCATTTTTCCTTTGTACTTTTTAATAAAAGAAATTCTCTTGCAGCTTAAAGTGACACATTAAAAGATGTATGTATCGTGGCTTTTAAAAACACAATTAGATAACACCTTGTCAAATACTTATATTCTTTGTTGACAGCCTTGAGTACAATCACAATAACAGCACAGCTATTTCAGCATGTTTCTTATTCAGTTGCCATTGGCAGAGTCAGCCATTTTATAAAAATGTTACTGTTTATCACTTTAATCATCAATCTACATCTAGTCAAAACAATAAGTCAGAAGGAGTAGTAAATTATACTTGTGCAGCCCTGATGAGTTTGAACTGTTTTGCTGAAATTAACTGCAATAATTATCTATTTTTCTAAAGCTGTTAAGAAGTTCTGGGTAAAGAAATAAAAATTGGATCAATGAGGACTTGGCTTTTGCCTGTTTTATAAAAAAGAAACCTTTTTAGTAGGCTGGGAAGAATTTAACACTGAGTCTTGGTTTTCTAAAGGTGAAAGAATAAACATTGGTTTTGTTCTCTTTTTTTTCTGTCTGGCACAGAGATCCCCAGACAGAGCTGTCGGTGGCCCAGCCTCTGCTCCTGTCCCTGTCCCTGCTGGGGCAGGTGCAGCCGGCAGGGCTGGAGGGGTGGCTGCTCCCGAGGGTGTGCCTGCCCTCGGTGGAGGGGCTGGGGGGGCACAGGGCTCACTCAGCAGAGCAGCACACAGCCGGGAGTCAGGTGCTTGATCTGTCTCAGGGATGTGCTCCCTTCCGTTCTAGTATCAGTGCTAGTTGCCTGTACTGGCAGGTGCTCAGTCTGCTGCAGATGGAGATACGTTTTTGTGTACAGATGCACATACATAAAAATAAATAAATACATCGTTTTATCACCGAAAGTAACAGCAGCTCTCAGGGCTCCCCTTTACAGGGTGGGAAGGGACCCCGCCCGTCCCGCTGTGCTGGCTGCGGGGCTGGGCAGGGATGTCGGCTCTGCCCCGCTCGGGGATGGTGCTGTGGCTGCGCTGCTGCCCCGGGAGCCCTCCCTGGGCGTGTCTGACCGGGCACTGCCCTCCCTCCCTCCTCTCCGTGCCTGGCCGTACCTCGGCTCAGTTCAACACAGAGCCCCGTGCCCACCGTTAGACATCCAGCCCATCTGGTGCCTACCAGGGCAGTTTCATGGCTGGATATCCAGCAGCAGTTTCTGCCTGCACCCTGAGCCTGTTTCTGATATTTTCAGGACACCTCTGATGGCCAGGGCAGTTTCATGGCTGGATATCCAGCAGCAGTTTCTGCCTGCACCCTGAGCCTGTTTCTGATATTTTCAGGACACCTCTGATGGCCAGGGCTGCCCCAGCTGCTCCCTGTGGTCCCAGTCTGGGGCAGGGCAGGGTATCAGGGTTCACTGCCCAGCAGAAGGCCTCCTGCCCCAGGCAGGGCAGTCATGCCACTTTCCATCACCAAAGCCTTTGCCTTTTTTTACCCTTGTGGTTCTAGTATTTTATTTCTTGCCTTTTATCAGTTTGAAGTATTTTGTCTCTTTTTTTTTACTTGGATCCCAACTCCTTAGCAGCAACATTCTGAATCCTCTGAATGCATTTTATGCTCTGTGTGTGTGATCAGTTGGTTTTTTAGACTTATATACCATAGACTATCAATATTACATTTGCTGCTCTAACCAAGAGGCTTTAATAATACAGATCTAACTTTTTACTCTTTTACAAGACAAGGCAGCAAATTTAGATTCCTTTAATCACATGAAAAATGATGGATATAACTAGGGGATTGAATTTTGGAAACAATGCTAGGACAAAAGAGTTCCTGATGGGATTCTATAAATATTAACAAAGAATATTTGTCTTATCTTTTGCTAGCAACCATTAAGTATTTAACCCTATTCATGGAACATTTTCTATGTTAAGAAAGCTTTAGCTTTTGTCTCCCCAACAGGCTGTCTGTCTGTCTGCTGCTCCAGTATGATAGTTCTAGTGCTTTGCCATGAAACTTTGATGGTAAATTTAATTTATTTATTGTAATATAAATATATAGTGGTTTACTAAGCAGTTATTTAGAAAAATATTTTTATGGATCTTTATTAATTTCTTCTAATTACTTACTAAGGCCCTTGTAATACCTATGAATCCAAAGTATACAAAAGCCACAGTCAAAACCAATATATTAATGTAACTTGTGCCCGGTGTGGGGAGCATGGCAGAAATATTTTGGATTCCAATGGGAAAAAAAAATAAAGTAGTAAGCTTGAAGCATATTGCCAACTTTGCATAGGTGCGAAAATTTCTGGCTCCTGGCAAAAAGTTTATCTGCAGTTATTTGCACCCTGGCTTGCTTTTTCTGCCTCATGTGTAAATAATAAATACATCTTCCTGTTGATTTGTTTCTTTTTTTAATTATTCCTCCTGCGTTTGGGCTTTCCTTGCTCCCCTGTCAGCCCAGGTTCCTGTTGTTACACAGTTGCCCCAAAGCCCTACACCTGTCCTTGGTGGCCGCGATCCAGGTCCGGCTCCCTCGGGGCTGCGCAGCCGGGGCTCCCCGCATGAGCCCGCGGTGCCACGGGCGGGGCAGCGGCCAGGCCAGCCCAGGCCAGCCCAGCCCAGCCCAGCTCAGCTCAGCTCAGCTCAGCTCAGCTCAGCTCAGCTCAGCTCAGCTCAATTCCCCGCAGCTGGAGCCCCGGCCCGCCGGGAACACAGCAGACGGAGCTCATCAGCGAGCACAGCGCCCAGCGCTCCGCAGGCGCTGTCGCCGTGCGGGGCTGCCGAGGACAGGGATGCGCGGGCTGCCCGGGCACCGAGCGGGCACCGAGCACACGGGGACTGTCCCCGAGAGGGTACCGAGCCCACGGGGACTGTCCCCGAGAGGGTACCGAGCCCACGGGGACTGTCCCCGAGGGTGGGCACCGAGAGGGTACCGAGCACACGGGGACTGTCCCCGAGAGCGGGTACGGAGCACACGGGGACTGTCCCCGAGGGCGCGCTCGGGGCACTTTGCTCCACCGAGCATCGGCACCCACGCAGAGAGGGAGAAGCGAACACGTTCTGTTGGTGGACATGTTTCTGTGCTGAACGGTTCTGAAAAAGAAGCTGAGTTTAATTAAGAACAGGTATTTAAAAGGAAACTGTTAATGCTTTTAGGCTGGAGCTGGAAGATTTGTTAAATTCCTGTTGTGATTGACTGGAGAGCAGAAGGAGATCTCCTTGACTTTCCTGGGTCACAGCTAGGAATGGAGAGGAATCTTTCTTTTGCCTCAGCAAGCTGTGGGAGCTACTTCAATGGCCAAAAATAATTTTGAGTATAACACATCTGCATACAACAGAATAATTCTCATTTCTCTGCTGACCCCCCTCTCTGCAGCTCAGGCAAAGAGAGAACTCATTTAGCTCCTTAAACGTAGGTGTTGTAATCATTAATGAGGAAAGTGCCAATAAAAAAAAATCTGGTGATACTATAATGGGGGAGATAAAACACTGCAAAGAATAATTAGATGCTAGCATCAAAATACTGCATGAAACAAAAACAGTAGGGAGAGAATCAACATTTAAAGCAGTTTTTGAATTTTATCTTTACCTGCACTCCTTAATCTTTTATTTTGTCTTTTGATTTTCCTGCTATGTACTGTGTTCCTCTTTTGTTTTATTTTCATTTGACTTCATTTTATTACACCTCCCTCCAGCTTTTCCCACACCCAAGTTTTGTGGTTTTTTTTCTTCTTTTTTTGTACTTTCAGCTCTTCCTTTGTTAATGTTGAATGCAAATGTAAGCCTGCTGACAGATTTTCAGGAGTCAGGAAAAAGTCTTAAATACTAAATAGATAGGATCAAAAAGCTGAGTGGTGAGGTGGGAGTCAAAGCAATTGGAGCCCATCTTGGGTGATGCACAGGACATGGGTGTCCCAAGGAGCTGTGCTGTTTGTCTGGGCATCTCCTTGGTCTCTCCAGCAAGCAGTTATTGTGGGCAGAACTGGAGCTGCCCTTGAGGTGTGCTTGGGAGGGGACCACACACACAGCCCCCCACAGCTGTCCCCAGTCCCCTGTGGTGGTGAGAGTTGCTGCTGTCTCAGAGGTTGAACTTCAGCAAAGGAAAGGGTAGGAAGAAACCTGTGCTGGTCTCTCTGGATTCAGATGGTTTTTGGGGTAGGTGTAACCTTCTAGGCATCCTCTGGAGTGTGGGAAGGTGAAGTTTGGGAGTGGAATGGATGAGCAATGTCCCTTGTCCTCAGGTTGGAAGAAGACTGGAGGCAATATTCTGGTGGGGTAGAGGGGAAGCATGCAGGCTGCTCTGTGGTGTCCCAACCAAACACTGAAGTTACTTATCAGACTTGGGGCAGACGTCTCTAGAGCAAAACCAGGGGACAAGTGGCTGTGCAAACTGTCTGCAGCTGCTGTAAAACTGGTGCTGGAGAGAGCCCCTGTGGCCCTGGAGGGCAGGCAGGTGGGCTCACCTGTGGCACTAGGGACTGGTACTGAAAACACTGCCTGCTTTTGAGTCTCAAAATATCTGTGCTGCTGGAGGTGTGGCAGACCAACCTGTTAAATGTGTCTGCCTTCAATGGCAGTCACCAGTTAGTGCTTCTGTAATAAAATGGGAAGGGATGAACAAATTCTGAGCTTCTGGTGTTTGGTCAATGCAGCTCCACGTCCTCAGCGAGCAGATAAAAAAGGATCTGTTGCTACAGAATGAATGTGGACGTACATATTTTTATCCCGTTGAAGGATAGGCATTCTGGGTGTTGTGTGCTGGCTCTAGTGCTGAAAATAAAACTCACAGAATAGGGCATAGTACTAATTAGAAACTTAGAATGGAAAAAGATCATCAAATATAGAAACTTCCTGAATATGCTTCTCTACATTCTGAATATGTTGAAACAGAAAAGTGGAGAATTTTGTCTTTGAGGCTTGCATTTTTACTGTGAAGTAGCTGAGAACTAGGCTTTCAGATAAATTAGAGTACTCTTTTGATATGAAAAATCTGCATTCTTTTTTTCACTTCTGCAGTGATCACCCTTAAGTCTCCAGTTTTTCCACTGGTTCCTTGGCTATTCTTATCAGTCAGGATTTAAGTAGTATTCATCAGTAGTAGTTAAATTATTGTGTAAGAGTGCTGGTCACCCAGGAGTGCTTGGAATTAGATGAATGAGAAGCACAGTGCTGCCACTTGACAAAAGGTGAGGTTTGTCTTGTCCAGCATGAAGGTACCTCCCATTCCTGGGGAGATGCTGTTGCCATGGACTGATATTAGGTAATTTTCCTCACCTGAGACTGATTAATTGACTTTATTTCTGATCTAGAATAAACAGGTCTCCATTTCATCCAAGGAAAGCTGCCAAAGCCACGTGGCTGAGGTGTATGAATGAGAACATCCCACAGATGTTTGTGCACCCAGAACAGTGTGAACACTGAGATCTTGAAGAGGAAGTTTGGAGAGGAGGTGGTGTGGGTGGGAGGGAGGTAACCACCAGGGCTCGGATTTGGGGTTGAACCTGGTAGAGGCAATGTGCTGATCTAGCCCAGCTTGGAGCTAAAGGTCTCAAAGTTGTGACAGGACCTGAACACCCCAAACTCTTAATGCTGAATTAAACAGAGTATTTAAATCATACTACCTAGACCTATGTCTGTCTGTAATTAATAAACTTAAAACTGAAGTTAGCGAATTCATTATACTAAAGCTATCACCTGTTTCCTGTACTCTCCTTTTTTTTCTGGTGACTGATCTTTTCTCCTGTTCTCATCATGCCTGCCACATCTCTGCTGCATCCCAAACAGAGATCAGTGACATTATTTTTAAATGTGAGCTCCCTATCAAAGCCTGGATTTATTATCTCTGTACAAAACCCAAAACCAGAGCTTCTAGGGTTTTGGAACTCCAGGGCTAAAGCTGCTACCCACCCTTGCAGAAGGGGTATCTAACTCAGTTTCCTGCTTTTCCAAAGTGCCAAGCAACTATCAGCACATTAAATTATTGTGTTTCCAGAGCATCAGGAAATGCTGATTTGTTTAATGTTGTTTCTGGAAGTAGTTGCCTTTTGGATTATTTACTTTCCTAGCAAGTACTTATGCCACAGTGCAAACTTCTGCTGAGGAGCCTCTGCATGCTTCAGATTAGATATTTAATGTGAGACCACTAGTTCAGTCAATCTGCAGCCAGAACATATTACCTATAGCATAAATCACAGTAAAATGTGATTTTTCACATTTGCAGTGAGGCCTTATTTTTATTCCAGGCTTTAGGCTATTCACTGTAGACCTTGGGGATGAACCTGGCATAACAGGTAAAAGGAAAATGCAAGAGCCCTTTGCAATTCCCTGTCCAGCTGTGACAGAGCTTCCCATGCCACAGGACACAGTGAGTAGCTGAGGGTGGCAAGAGCAGCTCTGTGCCAGTTTGCCCTTTTGGTAAAACATTTTGGAACTCCAGTGCTGGATTGCAGGTCAAGCTCTGTCTAGGGCTATCTACCAGCAGATTTTGGCATGGTTTGCTTGGTGGTGTAGTGCAAGTTGAAGGCAGGAGTGGGGCTGGCAGGCAGAGGGGTGGCTGCCTCACCTGTGGGAGGATGAGAGATGCCCACTCTGCTCACAGCACTGAGAGGTTCAAACACGGTGCCTTGCAGTTATCCCACATCTTTCAAACTGGACAGTTTGTGTTTTATGTATATTCATGTGTTTTATGTATATCCAATTCTAATGCATATGCTGTGGTCCTTCATTTTTCCACCTCTATTGTTTTCCTTCGAGTTTTGTTTTAAAATTGCACTAAATCTGTGTTGGTAAAGTTTTCCTTTCATTTACACTGAAAATAGCACTCTATCAATGTCAGCTGATTTCTTTTTTAATTGAGCTGAAAGTCAGAGCGTGACAGGGACCTTACCAGGTAGTATATATTTCGTGTTACAATTTACAGCCTGAACTCTTTGCTGTGAAGCACCAGTGTCACATGTGAAGTGCAGGATGCTGTTGTCCTTCTGAGTGGTAGATAACACACTTCCCCTGTGGAGGACATGGGAGGGCTGCAGGAACGTTCGTACCAGACCTGTTTCTTGTTAAAGGGAGGGAGCAGGGTAGTGGCTTGGTTGGGGTGAGGTGCTCCAAGCTGGGCTGTGCACCCACTTGGGGCTCTCTCTGCTCCTGATGAGGAACAGGTGTGGAACAAATCCTCCACAAAGCCACAGAACACACGGGAACCCCCGTTACAAATTTCAAGCTCGTAAAATGTCAGTTCAGGGGCTTGCCTGGAACGTCACCCTGCCTGTCTGTTCACCTCTCAGGCAGATTTTACATTTATTTATTTCAGTCAGTCACCTGATCCTGAGGGCAACTGCAGCCTAGGGCAAAAACTAAAGTGAAATATTTTTGTATGATGTTTTATCATGGACGTTTTGCTGCTGCTCATGTGTTCCATGCTGTCTTTGGGAAGCACTGCTGTAAGCTCTGGAGGCAGCTGACAACGTGCATTTAAGGGATGTCCCCCAGCCTCTGCCCCCACCAGCCTGCTATTAACTCAGTTAAAATGTATATGACCATAGAATAAGTGTGGAGCATGGATGAGTAGGAGAGAGGGAGGACCTCGGGGCCAGGCAGTTTACAAACAGGCATCACAGCCATTCTGTCCTTTGCCCCCTCTTACATTTCTTATTACAGTACATTAAAACCCTTTGCTCTGTCAAATTGACAAAGGCAGCTATAAAAGGGGTCCTTTCTAATACACAGTAATATAAACTATGTTTGTACACTTACCACATAATCCCTAATTACTTCCATACTTTTATGTGTGGAGAGCTTTGACGCTTGCATGGCTGGATACTTAGTGAATGAAATAAAAATCAGAAATTATTTCTGTATAAATATGGGGTAGTATGTGGTATGTGAATTAGCTTCTAGGCTGGCGACAGAGCTCACATTTCAGAATAAATATACTAAGTGTCATTGATCCCCTAAGTGTCAAATAAAAAAACTGTGACACCAGCAAAACTCTCATATGACCCTGACATTCCTCCAGTACTTAAAGTAATTACCATACTATTTAATAACAATGTTTATAAAATTGCTTTTTGATTGGCTATCTGCTATGTCATACCTTTGTCAATAATTCCCAGTGAATGCCTGCATGTGACCTTTAACCTTCTTTACAAATAATTTCCATTTCATAATAGCAAGAAGATTCTTTTGGCAGTTGGTAATGGAGAACTCCCATGAAGGCTACATCACTCACTTTTTGGTTTGCCTGCATGGTAGAGGGCACAGTTTCTCCTCCACTCCAAAGGGCTGCACAACTGCCCCCATCTCAGTCCACCGAGGAATCCCTGAAATATGAAAAAGATTGAGCTTGTAATAATTTTCAGGAACTCTCTCTGTCTAATAATCAATGCAGTCATGTGAAAATGATCTGAAGTTTTTCATGGTTTCTCTGTTGTCTTTGACCACAGTAGGTTATCACACTTTGGGCATTATAGGGGGATTTTTTTAGTGTTTTTTTTCTGGCTCTCTCTACTTCTGCTTTGTAAAGAAGAGAGAGAGCTGAGTGAAGCAGGGTAACACAGCCTTAAAGCTGTGGTGACATGGAGATGGCAATGAAGTGTCCGTGCTGTGTAGGGCTGTGAAGTTTGCCCAACAGTATTACCCTAACAGGGCTTAAAAGTTCTCAAAGTGTCTTCTGGACATTGCTTATTCACCTGGCTTTAGAGCAATTCTGTTATCAAAACCAGTGTCCAACAAATGCACTTGTCTTTGATTCTGGGTTACTGAACAGACAGATGGACAAAGGTAGATGTGTCTAAAAAGTTCTGAAGTGCCCATGAGCAGCTCTGCACCTCAGCTGGTTGCAGATGCCTGCTAGAAGTCATCTTCTCAAATACCATAAAATCAAAACAACACTAGGTGTGATCCTGTTCCCACTGTTTCCCTAAAGCCATAGAAAACCACGTAGAATTCTCAGCACCTCAGCATCTCTTTTCTGTGTTGGAAAACTTAAGAATAACCACTTCAATAATGTGTTTTGCAGAGAGAGACAGCTGTGTTAGCAGCGTGTGTATGTCAGAGCCTGTTTGGTGACTTGACCCCATGTTGGAACCAAGATGGTCAAAGATCCTGGTAAAAGTTATGGCTGTACCTGGCCTGCAGCTGTGCAAACCTAGAGGTTTTCTGCTGCTGGGGAAATCTGAGGCAGATGAAAGGCTGACTGCAGGTGTATCAAAGGTGGATGTCTTTGATCCCATGGAGGCCTGGCACCAGCAGAGAGGTATCCTGTCAGCTCAGGAGAATCTGCCTTATTTTAATGCAGGCCCTACTGGGTGCTAAATACCAGAAGTGTCTCACTCTTTGGGCTTCACAAAATTTTGTGCACGTGCTGTGTGGGACAAAATCCATGCAGAATATCAGACATGTCAGAGAAAGACACCCCACTTCTGTCCTTTCAACTGAAACCTATACAGGCATGGATGAGGATTGTAGTCTTAACGCTGGTGTAGAAAAAGCTCGGAAGATCAAAGTTTGGTGTGTGCACGGTAATGTTTCGAGAGCTGTATTTTTAGTAACCCTCCCCCAGCACTTGGAAGAGAAGGCCAGGCTGTGCTGCACATGTAGACATGGCAAGGAGAACTTTGTTTTCCATGTAAGAGTCTTCTAAGTGCATGCTGAAAGATGAGGAATATCAAGAAGAGCAGAGTGGTAGTGCATGAAGAGAGAAGAAGCGAGCAAGCCAACGTCAAAAGAAGATAGGCCAAGTTTTAGCTCTTTACTTGCTTCAGTGTGCAACCTTGACCTCCTGCTAATAGATTTTATTTCTGGAATATGCATGTGCTTGCAGATTTGCTCCAAAACGTGATGGGTCTCATGATTCACACCGACTCTGTTTACATTTCCCTGTAGATATGTTTTGTTTGTTCATACGGGCAAGTACTTCTGATCCTCTTCTGGAAATTGGAGTAGTTGATGAAGCTTTTTCCTCTTCTCGGTTAACTGTTCCCCTAGATTGTCTCCTATTAATATGCCATGATGTGTTGATGTAAAACACTTTAATAT
This sequence comes from Notiomystis cincta, assembly GCA_013398075.1. NCBI lineage: Eukaryota > Metazoa > Chordata > Aves > Passeriformes > Notiomystidae > Notiomystis > Notiomystis cincta. The sequence goes on along the minus strand of VZRX01003278.1, from coordinate 165,138 downwards.
TTCCATATGTAATGAAAGGTCAGGGATAGTATTCTTTCATTACTAAGAGTCATATATCAAGTACATCACAGGAAATTCGAAAGCAAAATAGGAAGGCAAATCCATTGATTACAGGTTATCTGTCAAATTAGCTTGAACCCTTTGCTCAGAGGACCAGGTTTTTCCATTTGAGAATGTATACAGTAGCTCAATTAAACCCCTTTTGTGTATTTTTTGGGAGGAGGGGAGGGTTGTGATGCTGAGATTTTACAGAACTGGCTGCTTTCTTTCCTCTGCCTTGACAATTACTGAAAGATGAAGGTCTCTTTCCCTCCCCCAACTGAAGTGCTTTCCCTCTCCTAGCACTTAAGAATTCTGTATTAAAAACCCTCATTCCCTGCTGCTTCCCTTCTCCTGCACAGCTCTGACTTTCCACAGAAAGCAAGACCCACTTGATACCAAACATTAGTCCCCCTCGTGCTGTAGCCAGCACCTTCCTTTTACAACTTATAAATAAAATTTCTGAAAAGTTACAATTATCTCTGTATCTATCACTCAGTCATCAAACAGGCTGAAGTTACAGAAATCCAGCCACCTCTGCAAGAGGAGGATGCTACAGCTGTGACATAATTACATTATCAACTTAATTAAGGAAGTGAGTGAAATGAAAGAGAAAACAAAACAGCCAAAGAGAAGGCTAGAGGTGGGAAGGAAAGGTGGGATGGGTAGCATGCAGAGGATGTGTTAAATTTAGCTCTAAGTGGTTTTAAAAAAGGCTCTAATGTATCATAAAAATCCCTAGGTTTTCATCCTGTGCTCCTGGCTTTCTGAGCAGCTGCTGGGAGGGCAGGGGCTGGGCTGGGATGAGGGGACCCCCAGAAAGTGCTGCTCCACGCAGCCCCCAGCCTCCCCAGCCAGTGGGGCCAGGCAAAGCAGACAAAGAACGTGGGACTTAGATGTGTTCACTTGTCAGGCCTTGGGGAAATCTGGTTTTGCAGAATAAAGGCTCAGCCCTGTTATCCTCATGAGCTGAAACCCCCCATTAACTTCTGTAGGAGTTTTGGGCACATGAGAGCTGAAGGTTCAAGCTCCTAATCTGATTATTCTCACACAAATATATTAATTGTAGAAAACCAACAATGCTTTTCCTAGACAGGATAACAAAAGCAGATCACTGCTCAAAGTATGTCCTTTTTCTTCTGCTTTCAAATCCCATGTACTTTTCAGTATCAAAAAGGAGAAGGAAAAAAAAAGTCCTCAAATCCTTTATTTGATTTCAGTGTACAACTATGCTCAGTTTAAATGTCACCCATACACAGAACAGTGGTTGCACCAGAGCAATCATGGCAAGATGTCTAAAGGGGTGTCAGCAAATTGGACAGGGTATAATTTTAGTCAATGTGTTCTTGTCTTATTTTAGTTCAACATCATTTCCCAGTTGCAATTCTTTTGAGTGACACATGGAATGCAAAACAACATAAAAGGTCTGCCCTGAGGCAGATATGTGTCCATGTAGGACTTTAATTATTCTTTTTGAATAATGTGTAATATGCAAGCCCAATTTCTTGCATAAAAGTCTAATGAAAAAACTGTGTATCACCTGTATAAATGTTTTTATGATACAACTCATATTTTTAGAAGCACTGAATTTGGAAAAGGTCCTTATGAGTCCAAGTACTCTGGATTTTTCAGGCAACATTTGGGAGGGAAAGCAATTGCTCCCATGGTGTTTTGCAATGACATAATATTTTTTATTTTTTTTTTTAAAAGGCATTCTTTTGTTCATTCAACTGCTGTGTGCTTAAATAGCACTTCCATCACAGGTACAGAGTGCTCTACCTCTAAGAATTTGTATGAATGTATTCTTTTCTTTGTTGCCTAACACCTGTAAGCTGATCCTGCTCTTATTTACATCACTTTTATACCAGTGTGACTCCAATGGCTTCATGGAAGTGAGTTCTGATCAAAATCTGAGTCAGATCTTTTCCTTCTAAGAACTAATATTAAACTGGCTCTTTAAGTAGCACTTGGTGTATCATTTTAGATTAGCTGATAAAAAATAATGAAAAAGATGTGTGAATGGAAATGTAGATTGTAATGATGAAATATGTTTTTAATATTTAAAAAAAAAAAAGACAAGCCAATGTGAAAGCAAGTTAAGGGTGTTGCCACAGTTTTGCTACAGACTGTGGGTCTGATTCCTGAATTCTGTGAGCAGATTTTGACATGTGACAGGAAATTTCCTGCTGGTACTTAAGGAAGGGTGTACTGGACAGTTAGTAAAGGTCTAGGTGTGCCCATACCTGCAGGAAGGAGAAGACATGAGCACTTGAGGCTGTTGGTTTATGGACAACTGATAAAGATGAAATGTGACCACAGAGTCCTCTGTCTCCTTTGATAACTGCTTTTTCAATGTTCCTTCTGGATTTCTTTTCTAAATTAAATAAATACGCAAACCTAAGTGTTTAGATAATAAAAAGAAAAATTATGAAGGCACTTTTGGCTGAAATCACAGGAAGTGAAGCAGAAGAAGGGGGTTTCCACCATTTTTGCTGCAGGTTGGACACAGGATTAAATAAGAACTTTTGTATAGATAAAAATGTGACTGTGGAGCTTGCTGGGTTTGTCAGGATCTCAGCACAGCTCTGCAAAGTTTGGATTCCCCTCGTGTGCTGCCGTCTCCCCCTTGGAATAATCTTCTTGTTTATTTGGTCACTACATGGCTCTGTTTTTGGAGGGATATTTTGGTTAGCATAAACTATTTGAGGACTATTTGGAGAAAAGCACTAACCCATCCCGAAATCAGTGGGATAAAAAGCTCTTTGTTTATAACTGTTACTAGTTTAATCATTTAGATGAGACGAATTTGCACTTCTAGCCCTGAGTGTGCTCTGATTTCCCTGCAAACATGTGTTGTGGGATTTGCATTGTCTGCAGTGGGGGTCGCACAGAGGGGAAGGAAATATTTTCCCCATATATTTTTCTTTTCTTTTTTATTATTATACTTTATTCCCTCAATTTGCCCCATTAAAAAAAAAAAAAAAAACAAAAAACACTTAAGTAGAGGAGCTGCTGGATTTTGACGATGAAAAAAATATATCAAATTATCCTGCTGCATAAGAAGAGGTATGGGAGAGAAACCCAGAAAACAGCAGCTGGGATCAGGTTTCATTGAGATGATCTAAAGCAGCGTTGTTGCAGCGAGTTCAATTTTCTCCCCAAGTGTCTGGTCCCTCTGATGTCCGGGAGGCTCTGCTGGCCGGGAGCCCGCTGACTGGCAGTGACCTTGTGCTAACTGTCTGTCAAAAACGGGCACTCAGAATTCAGTGGGATGAAAAATAAGCATTTGGTGCCTTTCTTTAGAAACATAATAGACAGCTTCGCTTTCACACCTCCTAATAGCCTTTTTTAAAAATAGTTTCTCTAGCAGGATGCTTTTTTAGCGCTTGGAGATTTACATGTCTACAGTTTCCAGAATTTATTAGGATTCCTTGTGTATTGTATATGGTTTTTTATCTTAAATTTCCTGATGCCACACTGTGACGCTGCCAGTTTAGCAGCTCCAGCTGTTGTGAGTCATGAGGGTAGGCTGTGGTGGTGACTGGATCACGGAGATGGGGAAATTTGTCAAGTCCAAGCATTAACCCTTCAGAGCCAGCTCTTAAGCTCTACCTGTTTGCAAAAATAGCAACCACACTGTCCTTTTCCAGAAATCAGTGCTGGCCTCAGCTCCCACATCTTACCAGTCTCAGGTGGGCTCTTTTGCTGGCAGTGGAGGTGGCTCCCAGGCAGTGGTTGGTCAGGAAAGCCCACGAGGTTCATCGGGTGTGTTTGATTTTCCCAGCCACCCTGTAGCTGCCTAGGGAAGGGGCAGAGCAACTTCTCCCACTGCAGCCCCCAGGCCTTCAAATCCCTCTTGCCTTTCACGAAAGGAGTGTCTTTTTTACAGGATCCCAGTGTTATTCATTGGAAAGACGGGAACAATTTTAAGCTTCCAGGTCTGTATAAGCTCTATTGAGAGTGGAAATTAGTTGAGGCTCCCTGTGGTGTATGTGACTATGGAAGCTACAATGCTCATTTGTCCTGCTGAGCAGTTCTTGTATGTGCTTTACTGGCTGCAGAAGTTTTTTTTATTTTTGGTTTTTATTTATTTATTTTTTTTTTAGGATTGCAAAGATCTCCAGTGGAGAGCGATGTGGCAGAACTGAGAGTTCAAGCTAACCCTCAGTCATGTGGCATAGTCTTCCAGAGTTAGGTTAGGAAGGTTTAGATGTAGGCTGAGTTAATGCAGTTGTGGAATAAATTAACTATCTGTTGCAGCCAAGAATGATGAGTCTGCATTTCAGGGCCTTGCAATGGAGGGGGGGGAGAAAATATAAAATGGGATTGGGGGGGCGGGCAGGAATTAAAAATTAGGCACATGCAGACAAACCTCTTTCTTTTAAAACTGGATTAATGGTGCCCTGTCTCTTTGATTGAAGACAGGATAAGCCAGAGGAGAGTTTTCATCTCTCTGCCCCGTCAGTGGATCCAGGCAGGTGAGGGAGCCCTGCCTGCACAGCCGGCACTGACCCACTGACCACCTCCCCTGGCCTGGGGCATGGTCTGTCTCTGCCTGCAGCAGAAGGACTCCACCAGGAGCCACCAGCCCACAGCCAGGTCCTGCTGCCACCACAGGCATCAACTTGCTTTCTAAAATCTGCCTGCAGCCAGTGGGCACAGCCCTGCACGAGGCTGGGGTGCCAGGGGGCTCCCCATGGGCTACAGGCTGGCAGAACAAAGCCCTGAATTTTGACTCCCTATTGTATGTTAGTAGAGTGTCCTTTAAAGCCTCAAACCAGCCAAAAGCTCTCACACCCTCACCCTCTCCACCACCCTGGATACAGAAATAGTCAGATCTTTTTGTTCATGATTAACTGACTCATGCTTGAAAATCATCAATTTAAAACCCATTTCAGGCAAAGTTACTGGAATGTTCTTTGCATGGACATATCAGAATATTTAAATTATAAAAGTCTCCAATAGGTGCCGAAAATATCCCTAATAATTTTCTGAAGATATAGTAAATTTGGTGCTAATTACTGTTATTTACATCCCCCTCCCCCTCCAGAAAGGGTCTCTGAGAAGTAGAAAGAAATTTGGATACATAATGTGCACTGACAGCTCCTACAGTGTGATGGGGAGGGACAATTTGAGACTGTCACAGGGCTATGCTCAGCTTCATAGAGATGGGATTTCTCTACATGCTAAAGTATGAGGAAGGCTAAATAACTCACAGGTGTCAACGGCACCAAAGAATTATGTGTGTCTGACCTATGAGAGAATAAATCTCATTTCCTGCTTAAATCCATGAGACATCCCTTTAAGTGTAATAAAAATGTAACATTCCCCCCCACCCCAGTTATCTTTTACAATTTTCTCAAATTTATAAAAACAAGATTTTCCAATTTTTAAATATTTTTTTTTACTGGTAGATTGTGCTCTTTAGTATCATTTTACATAATTTAATACAATTTGTTCCATCCATTGGTTTTCATGGAGATACAAGCTGTTCGTTTGTGAGAAAGCTGGCATAGGCACGAACGTTGGCAAAGAGTCACCTCCAGGAGTTTATTCAGATTTCAAAGTTGCATGGGGGCACCGGCCATTTTGAAGGGGATAAATGTTAAGGTGGCTTCTTTTTTTTTTTATTTTCAATAATATTTATTCCATATT
>VZRX01003278.1:137318-158307 GCA_013398075.1 Notiomystis cincta | reverse complement strand
ATACAATTTTGCCCCCCTCTCCTGAACCTCATTTCAATGAGTCTTGCTGCTGATATTGAACCCCCAGCCTGATTCTGGGACTCACCTCCCAAATCTGGTGTGGAGTGTGCTGTGTCTTGTGGCCCTGTTGATCTGATACCTTGTGCAGTCAGAGAAGTTTTCTTTTTTTCTATTTCCTGGTTTTGGTGCTTTTTGTAACCCTATCAAAGCAACCATGAGCCTTGTTCTCTCCTCTCCCTGGCCATCTGCTTGAAGCATCTGGTAATCAGGTGCAAGCCCCCACATCCAGAGCATTCATGCTTAAATTTGCAGCTACCTTGCCACCCACATTGGCTTTTGTTATACTGCCAAGATGTACCTCTTTGTGTACTCGATATGAGAGAGGCTTAAATTCCACCATCAGCCTACTGAAATTGTGATGGGCCAGGGTGACATTATCACCTTTGAACATAGATATGTATCAGCCTTCTCCCATTTTTCTCTGCTAGAGTCTCCAGCTAATCTCTGCTCCAATTGCTCTTCATACCCAAGCCATGTGTGTGCTGCAGAGGTACAGCTCCAGAGTTGCAAATAATTTCTCAAAGAAATATCTCAGTCTAAAACATGATGATGCTTAATGTGCACTTGTCATTTCTGGGATTCTTCTTATATCCCTTTTTCCATCTGAGTAATCTCTGTGTATGTGTCTCCATATAAGAGACAAATAGAGTCATTGTTCTGCTCCATATTTTAATTCCATATCTGTATTTTAGGGACATTGCTGCCTTCCCAACAGACTGACTAAGTATTACAAACTGCCAAATTTAGGCTTTTGGAAGTGGCTGCTACTGAAATTGCCCATTGAATTTAAGAGCAGACAAATAATTTCATCAAAAACACAAAAGCCAATGACCTTGAGCACGATCCCCTGTCCCTTACAAAAGGATCCCTAAAGGAGAAAAGCCTTGCTACTGCTGATTTGTATTTCTCCAGCCCCAGATTAGAAAAGAGAAAAACATCTTGACTTCTGATTTTCTACCGCATCAAAATTTTCGTGTGTACTCGATCTGTCAGAGTAGAAAAATCAGACTGAAGCACCTGGTTGTGGAAGGACATGGAGATATAAGGTATTTGCTGTCTCCTGTGTTTGGACAGAAAGAGTGCCCATCTGTTTGAGTAGGACTGTTTTAATAACACAATAAGAGTTGCAGACAAAAGTCCCAGAGTGAGGTGGTCCCTGGGCTTGGAGAGCCTCTATTCCCATGACAGCGTCTTGCAGACCAGCCCTCCCAGGCACCTCCAGCAGACCCAGGGAGCCTCCCAGGGGAGGCTGGCAGCTTAGCTTTTCCTCTGAAAATCACCTGTGCCAGGTGTGAGACACACTGTGATGTCCTCAGTGGGGTCTGCCCAGCCCAGACTTGGACTTGCTCCCCACCACAGGCACGCCAGCAGCAGGGGCAGCTTCTGAAATCTGGTGGTGCACGTTTTAGCAAATATCACATAGTGTTGGTTTGCTGGTGCTGAGGCGCTGGCTGTGTCAGGTAATGAGAAGTGTAGTCAGGAGAATGGCAGCAAAGAAGTACAATTCCAGAATGATTATATAAATCAATCTTAGAAATATTTTCCTGTAGCTGAGACCATATTCATATGTAGAGGGGAGATGGTAAAACACCAACTAAAAGCAGCAACTCTTTCAGTACCTACTGCAATTAATGACATTCTTGTGTTCTTGGTATACATCAATATTTTTTTTTCTTCCCAGACTGCTTATTCACTGTTGGCATCTTCTATTACACCTTTTTTTAATGTGACATTAAAAAAAAAAACACATAAAAATAGCTATAATGCCACGTTGTTTTTTTTTTTTTAAAGTTTAAAATCGATTAAGAGACAGCCTTTGTTGTCATAATTTCTTAGGGAAGTTATAAAGTATTTTATTTGTGAGGATTGTTTTCAGANTAGAGTGTCCTTTAAAGCCTCAAACCAGCCAAAAGCTCTCACACCCTCACCCTCTCCACCACCCTGGATACAGAAATAGTCAGATCTTTTTGTTCATGATTAACTGACTCATGCTTGAAAATCATCAATTTAAAACCCATTTCAGGCAAAGTTACTGGAATGTTCTTTGCATGGACATATCAGAATATTTAAATTATAAAAGTCTCCAATAGGTGCCGAAAATATCCCTAATAATTTTCTGAAGATATAGTAAATTTGGTGCTAATTACTGTTATTTACATCCCCCTCCCCCTCCAGAAAGGGTCTCTGAGAAGTAGAAAGAAATTTGGATACATAATGTGCACTGACAGCTCCTACAGTGTGATGGGGAGGGACAATTTGAGACTGTCACAGGGCTATGCTCAGCTTCATAGAGATGGGATTTCTCTACATGCTAAAGTATGAGGAAGGCTAAATAACTCACAGGTGTCAACGGCACCAAAGAATTATGTGTGTCTGACCTATGAGAGAATAAATCTCATTTCCTGCTTAAATCCATGAGACATCCCTTTAAGTGTAATAAAAATGTAACATTCCCCCCCACCCCAGTTATCTTTTACAATTTTCTCAAATTTATAAAAACAAGATTTTCCAATTTTTAAATATTTTTTTTTACTGGTAGATTGTGCTCTTTAGTATCATTTTACATAATTTAATACAATTTGTTCCATCCATTGGTTTTCATGGAGATACAAGCTGTTCGTTTGTGAGAAAGCTGGCATAGGCACGAACGTTGGCAAAGAGTCACCTCCAGGAGTTTATTCAGATTTCAAAGTTGCATGGGGGCACCGGCCATTTTGAAGGGGATAAATGTTAAGGTGGCTTCTTTTTTTTTTTATTTTCAATAATATTTATTCCATATTTTTATTTTTAACCTAGGGTTGACAGCCTCTCCCTCCTTCCCCCCCCCAGTCCTTGGCAAAGTGAGTCATTGTTATTTTGTCAGCTGAATCATGGTCACAGAAAATAATCTGAGCTTAAAAGAGCGGCTTTCTCTGAAACGTGTGTTATTGAATGAAAAGAACACAGGTGTTTCTTAATTATTTGTGCAGAAGGAAAAAGTGGTGCTGAGCGGATGAGCTGTAATGATTAACTCGCTGAGGAGGAGAGGCTGCAGCGACTGAGATTCGCCTGCCTTCCCTCCGTGCCACCCTTCTGCCTCCTCCTGAGTGCCAGCACTGTGGGGAGGCAGAGGGGGCTGCCCCCAGAGAGGGGACTGCTTGATGTCAGATGTCAAATAAAGGATCCTCACGGCTGGGATGGGGTAAGGAATTCAGTAAACCCTCTCTCTGTGCATATTTGTGATAGAGGGGGTGGCAGTTCCCGCTGTGAGCCTTCTCAGAGAGGCTCTGTACATCCCAGCCTGGAGGCACCAAACCTCTTGGTCATGGTTTGCCACCACCAGGAAGGTGAAAGATGGGGCTTTGGGGCTCAGCAGCCATGAAAGGAACGTGCCACTGCCTTACATCCCTCTTAACCACAGCATTGTGTGTCCATTGCAGCATGTTAGGTATACTTAAACTGCAATAACCAGTCAAACATTTGTTATCCTGGTGTAGATGCAGGTCTGGGGAGGCTGGCAGCATGAATGTGGAGTTGTATTTCTGAATGAAGACCTGAGCCCACTGCCTTGCAGGGTCCACAGGGGTTGTGTCAGCTGGATGCCGCATTTGTGTGCTTAGTGACAGGTTTCTATCTTTGCCATATGTTTCTGCAGTGCTCAGGTGTGGAAGAATCATTTTGGTGGCTGGTGGTGCCCTCAGAGAGCATTCACCTCCATCCTGTGTGCTCCCCAGAAATACCAGGAAGAAATTTTGGAGAATAAAATCCTAAACCAAAAGGACACAGGGCAGTGGAGCTGGCAGGGTGCGGTGATCAGAGTGGGAGGTTAGCCAAGAGGCTCAGCTGAAGCCACCTCCTCCTGAGAAATGTGATGAACATGGATTTTAATGATTTCAGGTCACTGGTTGCCCACGGTCTACACCAGCACTGTCACCCTCTCCCTCACTGCGCCGTTGGGGACATCATGGCAGGAAGGCTCCTGGCTGTCTTTGGAGGTGCCCTGTCCCCAGTCCCAACCAGACTCATGTTTTGACAGTGCCAGATCAGGTGGTCCTGAGGGGCAGCATCAGGCATCCCATCACCCAAATGCTGCTCAAGTCATTGAGGGGTTTAGTCAGCTGAAATTTGTCTGGTTGCTCATCAGGGTGAAGCAGAGTCAAATTCTCAGATTTGTTCTCTTTGTTGTGTGAAGCTGACCCTCTGTTTCTCAAAACCTCGCCACTGAACAGAATGAGCTTTTAGATTTTGCCTTTGTAATGCTTTTTTTTTTATTTTTAAACAAGCTCTGGCACTTCTGACTGTCGTGGGGAAGCATTCCTACAAGAGTCAGTCCCAGCCCCAGAGAAAGAGCCTACATGTGCATCAGTGCAAAGCCTCCTATGGAGGAACTCCTCCAAGGTGGAAAACCTCAAGAATATCCTGTATTAAAATAGAAACTCCCTATTCTGCATGGTGGTTATATATATATATATATATGTATATATATACATACAANCCATGTGTGTGCTGCAGAGGTACAGCTCCAGAGTTGCAAATAATTTCTCAAAGAAATATCTCAGTCTAAAACATGATGATGCTTAATGTGCACTTGTCATTTCTGGGATTCTTCTTATATCCCTTTTTCCATCTGAGTAATCTCTGTGTATGTGTCTCCATATAAGAGACAAATAGAGTCATTGTTCTGCTCCATATTTTAATTCCATATCTGTATTTTAGGGACATTGCTGCCTTCCCAACAGACTGACTAAGTATTACAAACTGCCAAATTTAGGCTTTTGGAAGTGGCTGCTACTGAAATTGCCCATTGAATTTAAGAGCAGACAAATAATTTCATCAAAAACACAAAAGCCAATGACCTTGAGCACGATCCCCTGTCCCTTACAAAAGGATCCCTAAAGGAGAAAAGCCTTGCTACTGCTGATTTGTATTTCTCCAGCCCCAGATTAGAAAAGAGAAAAACATCTTGACTTCTGATTTTCTACCGCATCAAAATTTTCGTGTGTACTCGATCTGTCAGAGTAGAAAAATCAGACTGAAGCACCTGGTTGTGGAAGGACATGGAGATATAAGGTATTTGCTGTCTCCTGTGTTTGGACAGAAAGAGTGCCCATCTGTTTGAGTAGGACTGTTTTAATAACACAATAAGAGTTGCAGACAAAAGTCCCAGAGTGAGGTGGTCCCTGGGCTTGGAGAGCCTCTATTCCCATGACAGCGTCTTGCAGACCAGCCCTCCCAGGCACCTCCAGCAGACCCAGGGAGCCTCCCAGGGGAGGCTGGCAGCTTAGCTTTTCCTCTGAAAATCACCTGTGCCAGGTGTGAGACACACTGTGATGTCCTCAGTGGGGTCTGCCCAGCCCAGACTTGGACTTGCTCCCCACCACAGGCACGCCAGCAGCAGGGGCAGCTTCTGAAATCTGGTGGTGCACGTTTTAGCAAATATCACATAGTGTTGGTTTGCTGGTGCTGAGGCGCTGGCTGTGTCAGGTAATGAGAAGTGTAGTCAGGAGAATGGCAGCAAAGAAGTACAATTCCAGAATGATTATATAAATCAATCTTAGAAATATTTTCCTGTAGCTGAGACCATATTCATATGTAGAGGGGAGATGGTAAAACACCAACTAAAAGCAGCAACTCTTTCAGTACCTACTGCAATTAATGACATTCTTGTGTTCTTGGTATACATCAATATTTTTTTTTCTTCCCAGACTGCTTATTCACTGTTGGCATCTTCTATTACACCTTTTTTTAATGTGACATTAAAAAAAAAAACACATAGAAATAGCTATAATGCCACGTTGTTTTTTTTTTTTTAAAGTTTAAAATCGATTAAGAGACAGCCTTTGTTGTCATAATTTCTTAGGGAAGTTATAAAGTATTTTATTTGTGAGGATTGTTTTCAGAATTTGAAAACAAAGTTAAAAAGTGAAGAAGAAACCTGTAGTGTGTTTGTTTAAAACATACAATATTTCACCAACTCCTTTGAATTATTTCAAAGATAATAAAACTGTGATTGTTATTTTTTGAACCTGTTTGGTCTAGGTTTTTCAGGTTTTTCTCATTATGTGACTATTCCCTGATCCTCAAAATAGGAACTTCAAGCAGATATTTGTGCACTTGAGCGGGACACATTGCATCCATGTGTTATTCCTCAAGTTTGGCACAGTGTTGTTGTCCTTTCTACGATCTGTAAGCACCTGCCCTTACAGATCACACAGATATTGGTCTGTGTGATTTTCACAGACTATAAGAAAATACAGTAAATGCATTAAATATGGCCTCACAGAATTTTTCCACAGAAAGCCTTTGGAAAGCCTTTATAGGTTATTGCAAAAGCCAGAAATAAATCCACAGGGAATTTTCCACAAATGGGTAAAAAAGAGGAGTATTTAGAAGAGGCCTTATTGGCTTGAGTCACGGAGCTGGCTCTGTCTGAGAGCTGTGCTGTAAGTTTAGTGGGAAAAGTTTGACAGCAATTTAATTTTCATTGACAAATACTGTCACAATATTGAGGGAAACTGTATCAACAGTAGTGGTCGATGCTCAACCAGTCATATGGACTGGACGAGCTTACCATATGCTTAACTACAAACTTCTCTTGGAAAGCTCCTTTAGAACACTTGACAAGCTTAAGATACTAGTCAGTAATGAGCTTGAACAGAACATGTGAAGTTTTACATTTTGTACAGAAAATGGATTAGTGTTGATGTGTTTCCTGTACGGAGGAGATTTGTTTGCTGGTGTCTGTGCAGCTACAATGCCTGCGTGCATTTCCATAGCCCGAGGTTCACCCAGGCAAAGGAAATTTAAAAGTGAANAGAAATTTAAAAAAGAAAAGAAAAAAAAAAAAAAAAAAAAAAAAAAAAAAAAAAAAAAAGAGGAAACCAAACATAATTTATTTCTTCTGCACAGCATTAAGGTGAGAATCTTTTCATTTATGTTACACATAGAGTGTTTGAATTTGCAGTTTCTGGTAGTAATGGGAATGCCAAAAACCACAAACCGAGGCAACCCCCCATATTAGCATGATAATTATTACAGCAGGTGATAGGTCCAGGCTTTCATTAATGTGCAGTATTACTACCTTCTCCTTGCAATGAACCTTTTAGTCTGATCACTGCCTTTAGCATTTTTTACTATGATTTCTGTCTGTAATTTCACACAGTCTCTGAGTATGTGCACTGGTGTCTACTTCCCTGATGACAGGATCAAATCAGGTATCCAAAGATGCAAATGCTTTGTCTTGCATCTCAATGTGTTTTGGTTTTGTTTTGTTGGTTTTGGGTGTTTGGGGTTTTGTTTTTATTTTTTGGGGGGGGAGCGGGGGACAGGTTCTGATTGTACCCAAAATTAAGGATTCTTGGTTTAAATGTGTCCCATTTTCCCCCTCATCCCCCTTGGCACATGGATTTTGGCTCCTGTGCATTTTGTCTTTTTTTTTCCCCAATGTATTTTTTCACACTCATAGACATTATATATGTGTATGTATATAAATATACTTGTGAGTATTTAATGTATTTTTGGCTGTGGCCAAATACTGTGCCAGGTTAGAGACTGTTAGATAATTCAAACAGAAGTCTGACCTGATTCTGTCTTAATTTGCTATGTTTTGTTAGCATTGAGCCATTTGTAATTTAGTTACATGTAGAGTAGTTCAGTGATGAGCAAGTTTTAACAATATGGAAGGCATAATGTATGCTTACATGAAAAGCATATACAGCCTTTCATTGCACTTTGTACTTGGGAATCATTCTCTCTTTTTTTCAGTTTTACTGTGCTTTCCTCCCTGAAAAGTAGCTCTCCTCATTAGAAAGAATTAAAAAAATAGCCTTAAAAGTATGAACAGAAAATAACAGTTCCTACGCACAGTTCAGCTGTGGCACATTTTCTTAGGGTAAATATTTTGGAAATTCCCAAGGTTTGCTGTTTTAAAGATATTCTTGTAGAGCAAAGGTAGAATTAAGCCTGGCTCGGATCCCTTTCCCCCTTTATAAATCAGATGTGACTCCTGAGATGGCACTTTTACAGAATAGACAGGGAATCAAGTTCAGTTTTTTGTTGGCACGTTGGTCAAACCTCCTGCCGCCAAGTATAGTGACTGCCCTTTATTTTCCAAGCAAAGGAAATGGATGATCCCCTCAATTCTCTCATCATTGTTTTCACCCCCCTATTTCACTATTAAATTTTATTTCTTGTCTGAAACCGGGATTTAGACTGCTTGGCCTCGAGTTAGCTGGGTCTAGATGGTACCATCTGCCGAATGCTCAACAGCTATTAAGATTCTTAGATTTTTAGCGTGTTTTTTTAATGTAGTCATCTGACAAAGAAAAGAAAGCAAAAACAGCGTCCAGCATTATTTGTTTTATCAGCCTGGCAAATGAAGTATATTGGCACGAGTACATTCCTTGTAGTAAGTGCCTGAGAGTACGAGTGTAAAGATGGCTTTGAAGCTTGCCATGAGATCCTGTTTTATTAACAGACATGCAAACCCACCTGCCACGGGCTGGAAATGTTAAAAAATCATAACTTGGCGTGAGATGGCTGAACCAGGAGCTGTTGTAACGGTGTGTTGGCCACGGTCTTCTCATCACTTGTCTGGTTTATCTTGGAGATACTCGTTATCTCTCAGTATCGAATCCCTTATCTTTACCAGATCACTCTTTTAACAGTGAAGAGGCAAAACCTCTTTGAAGAGACAAGAATGTTGCGGTGCCTGCGGGTGCCCAGCCCTGCTGCTGCCCATCGGGTCCCTGCTCTCAGCACCCATCCTGCCTGAGCCAAGCCTCAGCCCCCTTGCTGCAGCCTCACCTTACTGACACCTCCCATTTCATTCAGCTCTACCCTAAACACCAACGTGGCACAGAAGAAAAATTCCCACAATTTTCCTTTGTCCGCCTCTAATGCGGGAGCAGTTTTTCCAAAGAAACCCGCAGGACCTTGCTCTACAATGCTGCCAACCTGGTGTGTCAGCACCAGGTTTCTATTCATCCTGCATGAAGAGAAGCATTTATCAGCTGGTTTTGAAGCCTCATTTTGCATTTAAAAGTGCAATAATTGGACCAAAGACAATGCTGTTATATGCTTTTAAAAAAACCCCAAACAACCAAGTGAAGATGATCTTCCGTGGGGGGCTAAGTGACTGTGGGAATTTGCTTTCAGATGGAACGAGTCCAAACACTATCGTCATGATCTCGGCTGTTTTGGGTGCTTTTCAAGCGTTTATTTGCATTGATATGATCAAACACCCGGTTCAGAATGGCTGCTTTAAACTCAACAAAACGAACACAGGGATTCACCCAGGGCGAATCCAAAATTGTGTCTGGAGCTTTGTGCCTCCTTTTTAACAAGACCTTTTCTGTGTTCACTTTTTAAATGATGACACCATACTGGGGGTTGTCGTTCAACAGATTGTTGGTTCTTTTAACAATTTGTTCAATGGAGGAGGAGGAGGAGGGAGTAGAAGCAGCTATATTTGTAACTACTGTTGTTCAGTAGAATAATTGATTTTTCCAGTTTGGCAACCAATCCCCATTTTCTGCTGCTTTACTATTCTCCCCCTCCCCTTCATTTCTTCAACAAAAAGACACTTTTTCCTTCCAATTCTTAATAGCAATTTGTAGTCTAAGCTTTCATGATTGAGGAAACTGGGTCCAAGAAGGAGCCAGTGATTTTCTTGGTGCTGGGCCAGGTGGGGACGAGCAGCTTCCTCAAAAGCACTCTGCTGTGTGAGCACCCCCAACTTTCTGCACTGCTAACACAGGACTTCTTTAGCCTTAGCAGTTGTTTTTCAAGATTTGTTTGTTTGGGGTTTTTTATGGAAGTTTAATGGAAGGAAGCATGGAGTTGTTGCACCCTCAGGGAAGATCTTTGTACTGTCTGTTTGTCCCAGCAGATGCTGTGCCCGTGCCTTGCTCTTCGAGCTGAGACTCCATGCTTTGGTGATACCTGGTTTTGTCCTGGGCAGTTACCAGTAGCAGTCTGCCAGTCAGCTGGGAGATGTCCTGTGGACACTTTTTTTTTTTAAAAAAAAAACTTTTGGGCAAATTCAGAAGTTTTCCAATCTTTAGTTTTTTTACTTTAATTTTTATACCTGTTTCTCTACCAACAGAAGCTCTGTATATCCAAGGTTCTGAGGAGTTATTCCTGAGGTAGATAGACCTTCTGGACTTGCACTGCAC
Organism: Notiomystis cincta; assembly: GCA_013398075.1. Taxonomy (NCBI): domain Eukaryota; kingdom Metazoa; phylum Chordata; class Aves; order Passeriformes; family Notiomystidae; genus Notiomystis; species Notiomystis cincta. Next base: position 148,093 of record VZRX01003278.1, on the reverse strand, counting down.
AATGCCAACCCCCTGCTTTGGCACCACAATAAAAAGGCTGTTCAGCCTCTCACTTGAGGCACCCAGGAGTGTCTTACAGTGGGGAATGTATCCTGTTAGCTTTTGGTGCTCAGGCTGAATGTCTCAAGGATTGTTGAGTGCCTTCTTTAAAAATTATTAATTTAATAATTATCTCAGCTGGAGGCAGCACTCCATATAATATGCTGGCTAGGATATATATTTTTTTAATCTTTTTTTTTAGAGGTGGAAGGTGTTTCTCCTATTCTTGACTTTCAGTCCTGCAGCATCTGGGTGCTGGCCTGGGGTGTGTGGGAGGTTTGTGTCTCTGCTCTGAGAAATTTGTGCATCTATTTGCTGCCAAATTTTTAAAGCCCTTTTAATGTAAACACGTACAAATATCTCCAAAAAAGGCCTTAAAACTGCAGTGCAGAACTATATTTGCATGTTAAACTTAAGAACATATTTAATATATTACCAGTAATTGATTTAATGCCTAAGTAAGACTAACTATGCATAAATTAGTAAAATACTTGCAAGAGAAGTGCAATAATTGCCTTTGAGTGAATGAAGTAGTTAAGGCTTCTATTTACTAGCTTTGTTAAGCATAAATGTCTAACATTTAGACTTCAGCAATTTCTTCAGCACCAGCCATCGAACAGTATTCAAAAATATGACTGAATTTTGCAAGTTACTGTAATTTGAGGCTTTTTCCAAAGCTTCTAAAGTCAGACAAAGTAATTAAAAAAAAGTCCTTTCTTTTCCTCTCCTTTTTGATTATTGCAAATTGGGTATAATAATCTTGGTTAGTTTGAGTATTAGAAAGGTGAACATGCATCATTAACAATAGGATTTTATGAACATTTTTGTAATATTATGTAATATTTAAATTTATGTTGCTTTTTTTTTCCATTTTACATGTAGTAATTAATTTTGTCTTACTGACAGATGATTCTCAATGACTGATTTTCAAGAAAAAATCCAGACAGGTATTTTAACCCTTTGTTTTCTTTCTAGACACCTCACATTGACGGGTCTGGTTGTAATTACGGGGCTCTGCGCTTGGCTCGGTTGTGAATTAAAGTTTAGTGCTGTTTGTATGAGTTTCCATAGCTGTAATTCATGCTAACCTTTTTCTGGAAGGGTGGTGGGAGTGTGGACAGAGATGACTGCTTTGATCTGAGCAAAGCATCCTCATGTTGTGTGTTGGCCAAACCACCACCTCCTGTTTTGGGGTAACCCGTAAAGGAGTGTGCTGGCAGGCAGTGGGACCCCCACCTTCCCTCTCCTCCCTACAGCAGCCTCTGAACCCACCCCATGTCCAGCATGAAGTGGGGTGATGGTAATGTTTAGGCACAGAATGGGAAAGAAATAATCTTAGGATTATTTAGGAATAGAGGTGACTTTCCAAGGAGCAAGGGAGGGAAGGGCAGAGATGCAGGACAGCCAAGAGCACAGCACCTGTAACACAGAGCCCTTGTCCTGCTGCTTGAGTGTGGTGAACTGACTTCTGCCTCCCTCCTTCACCCTCCCTTTCCTCGCTATTGATCCCCCTCTTAGTCTCGTGATCCGTGTATTTCCAGTATTTATCACACTGTGCTTGCACAGGGTGACAATGTCACATCTCTTGGGACTTCCACTACAAATCACTGGCTTTAAGGCTATACCCTGAAGGTGCAGCCCTGAAAACATTCCAGAATAAACATGCATTATGAGATAGGCAATAAGGGCTGTCCTAGGAGTTGCAGACAATTGTAGATACCAGCCTGTCACTTGCACTGTGGCTGTACTGTTGCGTGTAAATCCCATTTGTTTCCGTGGTAGTTGGAGCAGCAGAATTTCTGGCCTCCCATTTCTAGTAACTTCATGCTGGGTTTTTAAGGCAGAAACATCATCAAGAGTATTCCTTTATGGCCCTTTTTTGGGATATATTTTTTGCTCCCCACCAAAGTACCTGAATGAGCTGGGTGTGAGGGCAGACTGCAGAGGCTGCCGGGCTTCTCAGCAGCTCGTCTGTGGGGCAGCTCTTTGTGCATCCTCTGGCACCTCTCAGTTACCTGCTTGCACATGTTATGTGCATGGAAATTTACAGATTTGAGCCGGCTTACATTTTTTCCTGGCCCACGATACAAATTAACAGTCTTTATTTTATAATATTTCACTTGAATAGCAGCTCTCATAGTTTTAAAGTACTGAAGGATGAAAAGTCAGGAACATAATTGCACTGTTTGGCTTTTGTTCTGAGTGAGTCACGGTGTAATATTTTTCCACAGGTTGCTAATGCTGCCCTGGGTTGTGCGTGACATTGACTATCATCTCTGTGTAAAGAAATTCCACTTAAATTCCATTAGTGCCTGCTTTTCCTTAGCTTCAGCTCGTGCACACTTGTTATTAGATGGGGCTGTAACTTGAGGCTACTTCAGCAGTGGTGTTATCCCTACCTGGGCTTCTAAGGAATACTGACCTGGTTTGGATTTTGACTTATTGGGATAATTTTGTCACTTGGCTTTTTGGATGCTCTGTATAGGCCTAATGATAAAGATAGCCAAAGTTAGGGTATGGTACAGAAAATATTTCCTTGCTGTCCTGTTAAACAGTACAGGAATGATTTTGCACAGTATGTCAATTTGGAAATTCCAGAAATATTTCTGCTTCTTCTTCTACTGACATTAGGTTCTAGGTTCAAGATTTTGAGTTTAATTTCTAATTGTTCACCCTGCTTCTGCCCCTTCTGCCTCCACTAAGAAGAGCGGCGAGCGGCGCCTGCCTTTTGTTCTTACCACTGTCACTTGACATTTTTTCTGTATTGAATCATATCCCATCACTTTCCCTGCTCACTAAAAGGCAGGCTGGATTTTTTTATTTATATATTGTCCCTTCATTCAAATTGTCTGCGGCTTCTCCTCCATTTCCTACTCTGTATAAATTTCATCCCGTTTTTGCATGCTGTTGAAACAGAAGCTGAATGGACCCAGGCTCTGTAGTGATCTTTGGGGCAGGCCAGCTCTCCCCTTGCACACTCTCCTCTTGCTGTTAGCATGCAGAGCACTGTGCCCTCACATGCTGTCCGGGTCGTGATGCATTATTTAGCTCAGCCTCTCGTCAGAACTTACGGCGTTGCAGCCTGTTAGGGGATCATGTGGCACTACCTTTCAGAGAGCCCACGTAAATCATGTTCATGGATTCCTCTGAGTCTTTTTGAGTTTGGGTTGTTTTGGGTTTTTTTTCCCTTGGGGTGTTATTTTTTTCAAAATATTCTATTAGTTTTGTTACGTATGATCTCCCTTTTGTGAATCCATGCTGAATATCTTTAATTAAATCATAACTTTCCCTATTTTGTCCCTGATTAGTGTTTCCAATATCTCTCCCACTGCTGAAATCAGGCTGACTGGTGTTTAATTTCCTTGATCTTCCCTAGAGCTGCTGTTATATATAGGTGTCACATTAGTCCTCCCGTCCACAGCTACCTCCCCTGCTTCCAAAGATGTTCCACAGATATTTGCTAAAGTGCCCTCTTGCTTGTGCCTCTGCCTTCCAGATTCTGGCTCTCATCCCATCTGCAGTATTCTTTCAGACTTTAGCTGCTTGAAGAAGTGCATTTTTACAGCTTCACCTTTTGGATTTATGAATGCTCTTGCCCTCGGTAGCTGCTCCGCGTTGGTGTTTGCGGCCGCCTCGGTGGCGGAGCTCCCGCTGGGTGCCCCCGCTGGTTGGTTGCTTGCTGTGTGTGCAGTGCAGGGTGGCCTGGTGCCATCTCTCCACGTGCATCCCAGCCCTTGATAAACCCAGGGATCCTGCCTGATGTGCTGAGGCCCTCGTGCTGCCTCCAGACCATCCTTCCTCTTGGGTCTGAGCTCTTCCTCTTCGCTGTTTTGGATTTCCCAAGGCGCCTCTGACCCCTCACGTATTTTTGGCAGGCCGCACGTGTACTTTCTGCTGATATGAACTCATCTTTGAATACTTGCCATTTCCGTGTGGAGTTGTTTCCTCCTCTCCTTTATTCCTCTCAGGGTCTGCTCCTCCTCTCATTGAAGTCAGCTGGGAGTTTTGCCATTGCCTTCCTCGAGAGCAGCAGTGAGCCTGCGATTCTCTGACACTTCCAGCGTGCTCTCAAAATTAACCCTGCTGAAATTGAACATCGATACCGAGCTTTATATTTTAGTTGTAAATCCAACTCTAACTCCTTGAATGCTGCTTCTGTTTGAAGAATGGCTACTATGAAGAAGTCCATTAATTTTAATGTAACTCTCCATGGTTAGATTTGGGTCATAACATTTCCACTGTCATGACTGCAAAAACAACATCAATAGAAAACTCAGGTTTTCTGGATGTTTCACCAGATGCACCAAAATCTGTTTGTCCTTCTTCCCTGTCACTAGGAAACTTATAGTCAAACCAAACTTGCTCAAATAGTGTTTAAATCTTCAGGGAGAGAAAAAAAAATTAAAAGATGAAAAAAAATCTATTAAAATAAGGTTAAGTTCAGGATTTGAGGGGCAGGGGGAGGCTGCTTCTTAAGAGTAGTATGAAAACTTTTACTTTTCCCTTGCAAATAATGCTTAGAGTCACATGCCTCTGTCCCCACAAACCATGGTGGAAATGAGCCCACAGGACCCGTGACTTCAACCAGAAAACTGCTGCTCTGTCCTTAGCTCACCCCACTGTGAGGAAGGCTGGTACCACATATGGTATGTAAGCTCACACTCACTTCTCTGAGACCATGGAAACCCGAGCATGATGGAATACATCAGGGATGGAGTGGCAGCCTTGATTGCGAATATTTTTTGCTAAAGTCAGACACTGAATGTTACTGTAATGACATTTTATATCTCTCCTTCTATATTCTAGCAGAGAGAGCCACAGGTGTTCCACTGGAATTACTCACACATTTATAGAATTGGACATTCTGTCATTAAATGGACTTAAAACTAAAAAGCCTTTGTCTGCAAAAGGTGGCCAATAGAAAGGGACTTTGGATTATCTGATATCCCATAACTTAATCATATGGCTCTTAAGAGTAGGGCATAAGCAGCTGTGTCTCACTAATATGCATGCAATATGTGTAAAGTGATATGCTTTAATTCTAAACTTGTTTTTAGCAGGAAGAAAAAAGCGTTTAGATGAGGAACATTAAGATTCAGCATTAACCATTTTTTTCCTCGGGGCAAAATTATTCATCACCTGATATTTATTAAGGCAACATTTTTATTTTATTGCTCTGTACTGTAAAGAGTCTTTCCAAATATTCTCAAAGTTGTGCAGGGAAGTTTTATAGGCAGACTTGCAGGCAGCATTTAAAGTGGTTTTTAAAATTTGAGAAAGATAGACAGATATTTTCCTTTTCCTAAATAGCAATGTTGTCAAATCTCATACTGGAAGTAACAGAGATAAGCAGTCATTTAATTTATTATTTAATTTTAAATTTTTTTTAATCCATCCTCCCACATTATATAAACTTGATTTCAGTATTGTAGCTTTAATTGTTAGTTTGCGTTGGTTTAATCTCTCTTAGTTAAGTATGTTTGCTTTAATAATATTAAAAAAAACTAAGACAAAGAAACTGTAGATTAGAGACTTTATTTTCAGGGTAAAATGATACGGATAAGTGAGCGTCAACTGACCAGAAATTATTTGCTTCTGTCTGTTAGACACGTAATGGAGTCATTTAACTAGTCAAATTAGGAGCTGTAGAAATGCACCATGCTTCATTACTGAGTTCGAATGGGCACCATTTTACATTTACGTCAAAAATTATCTCATAGCAAATTAATGTTTTCATTGTGTGGGGAAGCGGGAGCTGTGCAGTATCAGCACCACCTAGAGGATGCGGCACAGATGGCTTGGAGATGTCGGCCACAAAAATCCCGAGGCGAACAGATCACCTCTGCAAAGCCAAGTACTTCAAACAGGCTGCTGCCTTCTCCAGAGCAGCCCTGGGAGTTTTCCTGCCTCGTTCTCCCAAGCTGCACCTGCCCCGCAGATCCCCCCATCAGCTCACACACAGCTGTTTATGGCACAGATTGGGTCGATTCTTCTGTAAAAGCCTCCAATGTTGAGACCACAGGTTGTATATTTTTAATGCAAAGAGATGCTGTTAGAAGTCAGAATATTCCTTGAAAAATTCAGAGAATCCTGGCAAATAGGAAGAATTTCCACGTGAGGTTATGGAGGTTCACTCATCCTTGAAAATTCCTGAAAAGCCAAAAAGTAAAAAAGGAAGTTATTTAACAAATTGCATACTATTTTGACAAATGGAAAGAGCTAGTGCCTTCAAGTGTAGAAAAAGAGACAATGAGGCAAAAGTGAGGGCAGTGAATTGTTTCAGCTTGAAGAAGTTATGGCAGTGAATACCTATCGTGCAGGAACTAAAAAAGGGAACGGAGAATTAGTAGCACTAACAAAAATTGGTCAATGATAACTGTAAGCTGTTCAAAGCACAGCGTGGTTTTGGGTGGCTCAACACATGTTTCCCCAAAGGAGCTGATCTCAGACCTAGAAATAAACTCCAACTTCTCTGTGGAGGGGATGCTCACAGGTGGGACCACAGCCCACCCTGGCAGCTCTGCCAGCAGGGCCAGGGCGTAGCAGGCGCTCCTGGCATCAGACAAGCAGAGGAGTCGGGAGGCAGGAAATTTTCCTGCCTAAGTGTTTGGTGATGAAAGACTGCAGAGGCTAAGTGCCTCTGGCAGCGTGGTTTCGTGTTTCAACACAACTCCTGGAATCCTGGAAGGGGATAAAAAGTCCTGCAGGCAAGGTCCTGAGCTCTGGCTCAGCGGGGCAGTTCTGTGCCTGTCACTGCTCCCACCTCGAGCCCCCCAGCCATGGCTTGGAAACCCACAGCAGAGCAGGGAGCCGGGACAGAGCCTCATCACCCAGCCCAGGCTTCTCTCCACCTGCACCAAAAAGTGATCCCCAGTAATTCCTCCAAGGAAAGGCTCTTCTAGCACATGGAAATACATGGCACACTGAGCAGAAATCTGCAGATTTGAGCCTCAGATATGATTTGCATTAAAGATATCTTGTAAATTGACCAGAATATCTAAACATGTTTTCCAGCCTTATTAAATGTGCATGCATAACTGTATAATTCTCCATATTAATATTCTTAGAAGGCGTTTCCAGAACAAAACAAAAACATCCACAAAGTACTTTGACACAAAGAACAGGAGCTAGAGACAAAGATGAGCTGAGAGGGCGAAACAGACCAGAATTCATTTAGTATTACATTTATCTCTGGAGCAAATGATCACTCATTAATTAAAATGTTGCTGCCCATTGGAGTTTGAAGACAAAAATTCTTCATAATTGTTTAAAGTGTGTAATTTTTTTGTTATTTTTCATATTTCAATGAGTTGCTCTTCAGGATTCTTTGGAAAATCAAATAATTGCTTGTGATATTATTTCATGGCTAAGTACAGTGTCTTAAATGTATCGTGAGCTGTAAGTTCAGAATCTGCCAGTGACTTTAGGGCCATGGTTATGATAATGCCAGATTGGTAGATCGTAGTCCATGCCTGTGAGTGAGTTTTCTTTTGTTCTAGAAAAAGCTTTTCTTCTTCTTTTTTTTTTTTTTTTAATGGCTTAAGCTCATTGTAGAAAATAATTTCTTTGAAACACCACAGAAAAAAGTTAAGAGTCTTGTTTACAAGTACCCAGGTATATCTTTTTTTCTTTTTTTTTTTTGACTGTAGTGGCACTTCACCTATTATCGTGAATCTTGGCTGCTGAGATAGTTCAGCCTTCATGTTATGTTTACCAAGGCCAGACTAGAGGATCAAATAATTTATAACCATTCCTGTTGGGTTTTATGTAATAACTTTGGAACTCATATAAAGTAATGATCCACAAACTCTTTTAATGTTCATTATAAAATATGAAATATTTCTCAGAACCATTGCAATTATGTGACCAGACATAACTGTTTCACACATGAGTAAATACAGGGAGGTTTAACATAACTTTATTATCTTCCTGTCTTTTCCTCTCATTGATGTGATAATACTGTTTTAATATTTTTCTATAGAAAAGTTAAGTAATTTCAGAATCTCTATTGAGGCCTAGTTTATTGGTTTTTGTAATAGAGTACTCAAGAATAATTGTATTTATGATTAGACTGATAGTAGTAAATGTTGTTGTGCTGAATAGGGGTAAAATACCCTGAAAGCTTTATATTATTATACAAATATACACACATACATCAGTAAAAAGAAATTATTAATATCTGTCTGTCTGTCTATGCATTTATATTATGCTCATCATAGTATCAGTGCATTTCTCTGGAGACTTTCAGGGGTTTAGCAGTTATTAAAATGTCAGTAGATATAGAATGGCAAAACTCATTAAGGCTACATTAAAAAAAAATACATGCCTTGCCTGATACTCAGAGCTAACCTTTAATTTCCCCCTCCTCTTCTGGTTTTCTTGGATTTAGACTAGACATAAAGTAGGTCCTGCCACAAACTCTCTGCTGAAGCTCATCAGCCCTTGTTAAACCTGGCTTGGGACTTTGTGGACTTTTCAAGGTTTCCTGCCCTGCTCAGGGCAAGAGAAGCCTCTGAAGTTTGTGGTTGGCAGCCCTAAAGCTTTTCACATCTCTCCTTCTCCACGCTGGACCTCCACAGGAGGGAGGGACTCAAGCCTAACTCTGAGGCCCTCCCTCCTGTGTCTCTGAGTTACAGCATTTGGTGCTAACACAGGGTGAAATAACCCCCCTAGAATAACAGCTCTGAAGTCCCAAGCACACAGAAGGATGCTCACCTTCCCACCCTCCCCTTCCCTTCCTCGAGGAGCAGTGTGCAGCAGCAGGAGGAGGGTGAACATGTGCATTCAAATGAGAAAATACAACATTTTTGTTTACCAACATTAGCTGGTAACATAAAGTAACAGGATTTTGGTCTCCAGCTGAATGGTGCTATACAAATATCATCAGAAAAACAACTCTTTGGCCAAAAGAGCATAATCTAATCAAGAACTGACTTAACAAACATAAACTATTTCCCCCTGATTCTCCTCGTGTCCTCTCTCTTGCTGACGCTCGGGGTAGGCGCTGTGGGTTTGTCCCTATCTGTGCCAGCTGAGGGACAGGAGCTGTGGCAGGAGCAGCCCCAGGGGGGACAGGGACAGGGGCAGGACACAAAGGGGATCTGCAGCAGGGCTTGGGCTGGCTTGGTGAAGCTGACATCCACTGGCAGACCTTGGGGACTTACCTCCTATTTTGCCACTCTCCGACCACAGAAAGTGGTGTGATGTGGTGCCATGGAGGGGCTTCACAACAAATCTCTTCAGTCCCACTGTCCTGCTTGCTTCTTACTCCAGGTTTTGTGCAGAGGAGGGGTAATTTTCATGCATTAAGAATTTAGAAATGTTATTTTCAGGATAACCTGCAAGGTGCCAAGTGTGGAAGCAATGAATACGTTATACCCTGTCATTCTGAACGAGAGAGAGAATTATTTCAGAGAGTCCCTCTTTCGTGTGGAATACTTGTAGGACATTCTGTTCTCCCTACTTTTAAATTAAAATGTCTTTATTTGTCATTATGAAATGCTGGCGTGCATTGAAAAATGAGTTCAGTTGTATTTAGCAGTAGCAAAATGTGATATAACTAATGATACGATGAGAGGTATAAAGTATGCAGAAGATGCAGTAGAGCTGGAAGGATACTCCATTTCATATTTGAGTTTAGCTCTGTAAGATTTTAAATATTAAATAGTTTTGTGGTGGAAAATTTTCTTATAAAATTTTTTAAGTTTTGAAATGTTTGAATTTTTCAAGGGTTTTATCTATTTTTGGTAATTTAGGCATTTTCAGTCCATCCAAATTAGTAAACTTTATAAGTTTTTAAGCTTTGAGCTTGGCCACACAGAGTTATAATAGTTAATTTATTTGACACTAGAAACTAATATTTCATTTGTCTTTGGAAACTCAAAATCAGATTGTGAAAGATTTTACTTTGCACACAGCAGAATACAGCTGTCCATAGGATGAAGCTGTACATTTAAGGAGTCAGGAGGAAGATCTGAAGACAAAGGTTTAGACAAACACTCTGCTTTGTTCCAGGCCTTTTTGCTCCACAGTTCAAAGCACTGGGTAGATCCATAATGGAAAGGCTACTTTTGAGCTCGTGCTATGTGCTGGATGTTCACCCTCAGTTTCGTTTAACTGTTTTCCACAGAAAAGCAATGACTCAGTTAACCAGGGATGGATTTTTTTCACTCTGTGCACGTGACCCAAGGATGCAGGATCCAGATTCAGAAAAAAACCTGTTGATGAGTTTCCACATGTTAAGGCCAAGTATGCACTACACAGCTCCTAATCTGAGCTGATGCTGCAGGTATGAGCAGCAGTCGTACATATTAAATGTGTTCACATGCATTCTTCACCACAAATTAAATCTGTGTTTTCAGACAAGTTTCACTTTACTTTGGAACTGCTAAACACTGAAAATTCAGGGCATGTATGAATTAGTTCAACAAACAGACAATTTTTTGGAACCTGGAACAAGTCAATTTTATTTTAAACTTGTCTCTAATAATAAATGCGTTTATCATGAGCACATTACATGTGCACCTTTAGCATATGATCAGAGATGTCTTAGTTTATTATAGCATTTTTCTTGTGATATTATGAGCTAGAAAACCTATCTTCAGTCCTGTCAGCATAAAAACTGCTCAGCAGGAGGTGAAGCACATGAAGCAGTTTCCAGGCCTCTTAACATACACAATTCATGCAGCTGAAAAGGTTTTGATAGCTTAAGTCTTTTTTTTTTTTTTTTTAATTTT
>VZRX01003278.1:116407-137228 GCA_013398075.1 Notiomystis cincta | reverse complement strand
AGGTTTTGATAGCTTAAGTTTTTTTTTTTTTTTTTTTAATCTTGGATGCCTAATGGTCGACTTTTTGTTGCTGTCTTGAGACACTGAGATTTTTTTTTCTGGAGAAAGAATCCTTCTTTATTTCTCCCCCCCATACAAAGTTAAACCAGTCTTTTCTGTTTTATTAGGTATTGGGCAAGAGATTACATCAGAGGTGAGAGGGCTGTGTGTAGTTAAGGGCAGAGTATGATGAGATCACACAGGGTGAGATCTCAGCTAACATTAACTATGCTCCTGACCCCTAAATCAATGGTGCCCAGGTAGCTGGTGCCAGTTATGCCCAGATACCTATTGCTCTGGCATGGTGGTTTGGAGACTGAAGTTAAGAGCACGTGGCCCCAAGGCAGCCTGCCCACCTGGTGGCTTGGTTGACAGAGTAGGTGCAGGCTCTGTGACTCCTGGAAGGGAGAAGTTTAGCATAAAAAGTCTTCTTATTTGTCTTTTTTTTTTTTTCCCTCTCTCCCCTTTGACTTGGATGGAGGAAGGAGAAGGAGGGATTTCTTCACCTTTGCAAAAAGTCAGTCTTAACTGCCTTCCTGGGTGAGCTCCCAACCTCCCCTATTCTCCTGCTTTGTCTTTCTCACCTCTCACAAAAGGGTGCTGCCCCTTTCCAGGCATTTGCTTAAGGCTCTGCCTCCACCTCAACCTTTCCTTATTCTGCCAGCAAAGGGAGAATCCCTTTCCAGGGACAGCAGGAGCTAATTGCCCCCTCGACCCCTGCTCCCTGTTCCCCACCTCTCCTAATAGGACTCAGCTGTCACTTCCCTGGATCTGAATGCAAGAGCCAGCAGCCGATCCTGGGATGATTTATCAGGAGAGCCCCACATTTCTATATGGCTTTTCAAGTACACCACCATATTTCAGGATCACTGAAAAGGGCAAGTAGGTCCAATGACCTACTTACGTGAGAGCAGTGACTATGAATAACATCGGTGTGGTGATGAACGTGCCATGACCTGCAAAATGCAGTGAGTTTGTCTCTCTGCTTCTTTCTTTTCTTGTGATTTTTAAAATTTTTTTCTTTTTTTTTCTTTTTTAAATTGCTGTTGATTTTGTAAAAGGTTCTATAAACTTCCATAAAGTCTGGAAAATATTGGAGGGTATTTAAGTAAAATTAGCCACAAAAGTATGTGACCTGCTTCAGAAATGAGGTAGATAATGTTAGTGTTGTGATGTCCCCCAGGACTTAGCTTATAATGTTATCTTTGGTCATACTCAAAAGAAAGCTAATTTATGGCCTTTCAAATCAGGACTAATTAATATAAAATGTTCTTATTTTATATGATAAATTCCTTTGTAAAGAATTTTAATGATGTGTCTTTCTGAATAATTCTCTCCATAGTGTAGGATGTGAATATGGAACACTTAAAAAAAAAAAACCCACAGAAAGTTTTGGTAAATTTGAAGCCTTGAACACAAATATAGAATATTGGCTTCTTTTTTTGAAGTCTATTGTTCACAGCAATCCTTCCTCTGTTGGCATTACCTCCCATATGAACCTGGAATCTGCTGTCTTTAGGCCTCAGTGCTCCCCAGGAGGGATGTACATGGAATTGTTGTCAACACCGCCGAGCGTACGCCCGGCACGCTCGCCCTCCACGCTGTCTCCTGGCATTCAAAGGATGTCATTCCCCTGAGTGGCAGGGCAGTGACACCTCTGCAGCCCTGCCTGTGACACCTGGCTGTCATGAGGCTCTGTCAGTGGACAGTGACACCTGCCTTGTCGCTGGGAGCCCCGAGGTGAGGCACACCTGAGCGCGGTGTGCGCAGAGGGTCCGCGTCGTGTTCTGAGAGCTCACGACACAAAACAACAGCCCTGTGAGGCCACGTTCTGTTCTCAGCCATACCCAAAATCCACAGTCACTCCACAGGTCTTGGAGGATCTAACTCTGCCTCGCTTGGACTGCAGCGGAGTGCAAGGCTAGAAGAACAAAGCATTTAGTGATGAATTTCAGCCCAAAAATGAGAATTTAACGTCAAGGAGCAGAGCTTATGAGATTTTAGTGCTCTGGAGCCCAGGCACATCCTGTCCCATGTCAGGCATTGCTGCTGTTAGGGAGAATCCAGTGCAGCTACTTGAAGCTTTCACTGATCTAACTGTAAGCCCACTTTGTTGGGAAGGACAACTCCTACAAGTTTTGGAGCATATTGAGGGTTATGTGTAGCAGGTACTTACACTAAGAAAAGGAAAGAGTGAAGTTTTCTTTTTCGGTCTTCCTCATGACTCACTCAAGTTATCTCCCCTGAAACACATCCCTTTCTGGACCTTTTTAATTACAGGACAGTCACCAAAATAAGGTTTTATTGTTCAGTGAAAATGTGAAATTATTTTCCTCATCCTTGCCACTGCATGCATCTGAGGCACCAATCAGAAATATTTGAAATACTGCCCCAACAATATAGTACCTTTCTTTATTATACACCATGTATAGAATTGCCATCAGTGTGAGACAAGGCTCAAGTTTTGAGGTAAGTCCAGAGTTCTACCCTCAAAGACAGGAGGCTTTGTATCTGTGGTCATTTAAGCAGTGTTTTGTGGTAACTAACCCAAAGTCTTGGAGGTAGATGGAGGAAAGAGTTGAAAGCCTTCACATCCAGCAGTGATGTTTTTGTAATTTATCTTTCCATCTCCAGAAGAATTTAACATATTTTAATAAATTTAGCTCATCAGTCACCAGATGATGGGTCTCTTGCACATGTTTGTATGCACCTAGAGATAATGTGTGTATGCACAGTGTGTGACACAACAATGCTCTCCTCCTTACTGAGAACATGGGTACTGTTGTTAAATAGATTTTAAATAATGTTAATATTACTAAAGAGTGAACCATATTCTTCTGTGCAGACAGCTCTGAAGGCCCAATTCTATCTGATTTATCATTTTGTCAACTTTAAAATGCCCCAGGGATCCCAAAGATCCTCTTGGCTGTTGCTGCAGGGGTGGGGCTTTTATGAATGTGTTTGTATTTTTATAAGAAATAGTACTTTGTTAAAACATGCAAACAGCACACTTTGCCTTTTCTTTTCTTCCAAGGGCCATCTTTTCTCTTAACTGTTGTTAAGTTCAGAGTTTATCAGCACACTTAGTACTGGTTAACCTTTATTGCTACAAATATTTCATGTTCCCTCTCCATAACTGCCATCTGGAGACAGTCTGAATATTTTAGCAAGGTATTTATCAGGCTGAAATCTGCACTGAAATTGGCTGAATTGGTAGATATGGATTTCTAGGATAACTTTTGATAGCCCTGTGGTGAAAAAAACATGTATATTGATTCTCACCGGGGACTATATTGTTAAAATACATAAATGTAAAAATTGACTTAGGAAATAAAAATAAATGATAGCTATAAATCAGGGAGCTGATAAACAAATAAATATCTATCACTATTATATCTCGGTATTTCCCAAAGATATCTGAAGAGCACTTAATTGTAACTGAGTAATCAATTAGTCAATTAACCTTCTTCTCATCGAATATATATTTGATATAACTTTTTGAAGCTTGGGCTCTAAAAGGTTTATATTGATTGCAGGTTTCAAGGCCATATGTTTCAGTTATTGGATTTGTGTAGTCAAAATTGACATCCTAAGTTCACCAGAATATGTAAATATTTGACTGTAATGAGTTTCCAAGACTCTTGGAGCAATGCAGTTACTTTTCATTACTTTTTAAAACTACAATCTTTTGTGATTATGAAGTTCACCTTAGCAGAACATGTGTCATTTAACTACATTTGTTATTCAGAAGACACAAGCTTATTTTATGGTTTAGCTATGAGCTTTCACAAATTTGCTTTTCACACTGCTTTGGATGGAGTTGACTGGGAAACATTTCAATGTTTTGTTGGAAATGACACAAACTGTGGGAATTCAGGTTGGGAAATAGTGGTTGATTTATTCCTTTATTTCACTGTATGAGATATAGTGCATTTCTTAAGTAATAATTATTAAAATGTTGATCGCATCAGGTAGGAAGAAAGAGCTGTACAAAGAAAATTCATGTATTATATGGTCTTAGATGGTCAACACAATCTCAAGGTGCAAGGACTTGTCTGTTAAGGACAGAATTTACTGTGTCTCTTCACTTGGGCTGTTTTTGTGCAGCCAGGTAGATGAGCGACTTTATGAGAGATGTTTTGTCAAGTATTGATGATTTACAAAGATGCAAAACTCCTGCAGTGGTGTGGAAACTTGCAAGATTCCTTCTGGTGGTGTCTGGCTACACCAAAAGAAAAGTGCTGTAATGGGTTAATAATAATCCGACAGTCTTCAAAATTTGTTTGATATAGAAGTGCACAAAAATATTCGTTTCTGGCAACTCTCTTGACAACCTTTTGATATTTAGATTTTTTGTGTGTGCGCTTCAGTGTGTAATAGATTAACTTGGCTCTGTGGAAAAGGTCTTTATAGAATCCTTAACTGTTGCACTCATTATTGAATAAACAGCGCTTTCTTCATGGAAAAAAAAAAAAAAACAACTCAAAAACCTGCAGATTTTTCCTCTCTTCAAAATATATTCATAATCTAGATATTAGCAAACATTTTTTTATTTTCTTTTTCTTTTTCTTCATGAAAAATATCATAAACTGTCTTGGTTTGACCTTGTTAATGCAGGACCACTTTAGTAATCTGTGCCTAATGATTTTTTACATTAAACCACAGCTTGTGTTGGACCCTTGTGTGTCACAGTAATTTAAGAACAGTCATTTTGCACATTCCGATCCCATTATGTTACATTGTTACTGAATAAAGACTGGTATTATGTTGCTCCTATAAAGGGCAGAAGTGGCCTGAATTTTATCTGCTGAACGAATCAATCTGGATTATGTCAGCTGAAAAGAATTGTGAACTGCAGTCTCCAGCAGATGGGGAGATTTTAAAAATGTATCTGTTTGGTTGTGAATACATTAGCTAAGATAATACCTTGTGGTGACTGAAAAGTAGTTTTTCTCTCTTTTTTTTCAATGAAGACTGTACCAATTATCATTTCAACATAAAGTATTAGGAGATCAATTGGGAACTGAATGCCATTTCCTAATGTTAATACAGTGTTTTATTTAAGCTGCCTTGACAGGCTGTCTAGGCTGTGGGAAAAAGACTGAGCAAATAATGAGTAAAGGGTTTAGAAAAAAGACAGAGGGTGGAGCTTGGCAAACGATGTGAGCTATTCATCAACAACTCAACAAGGATGATGGAAATAATAAGTACTCCTTAAAGAAAAGGGGAAAGGATTTTTTTTAAAGAAACAGTTTCCTTTAAAAAAAATATTTAACTCTAACTTTGTATTACTTTCTGATTAGCTGATTTTAAACTTCCTGAAATCAGCAAAAGCTTCCCTTTGAAATGGATAGTCCATGTTCAAACAGCGCATTCTTTAGCAATCAGTTAAAAAAAAGAAACAGTGTCTAATTTCCTGTTCATTCGTGCAAATTTCTTACCATGTGGCATTGTCATTTAATATCTAAAGTACATTAATGCATTTCTATAATGCCAAAACCCTCAGACAAATCCCCTGTGTGAAATAATTTGTGTGAACTTTGAACTAACCATGAATAAAATCAAGATCTTATTATGTCCTTTATTTATATGGCACAGAAAAGCTTTGAAACTTAATACCAGCACCAACACGATATGCACATTCTCAGTGATGCTTTAAAATAGGAAGAAAAAACCCACTCAACTTTCCTACATTTTTGTGGGCTTTGCCCACTATTCAGACACCATTACGTTACTTCTGAAAATATTTGTCTTAGAAATCAATAGGCTATTCCAATATTATTGTGTTCTGAGTTGCTAAAATTTCCATTCAGGAGATATAATTCCACCATCTGTAAAGTTCTAGATTTTATAATACTTATAAGCTGTTTTAATCTATTTTTACTGCCATGTTCTGTCCTGAAATGTCAGAGAGTGCAGACTGGGTCTTGGAATTAACATGACAGTTAAGAAACTTGGCAAGGTTTTAGAGCAGATTGTGACATTAACAAAGTACAAAGGAGAATGGGGAAATTAACGTTAATGTATGCTTGCAGACACTATAAAAATCTATATGTCCACGATTGGGGAACTAAAAATAGGGATGTTTTTTATGTTGATGCCATTAAATACAGAGCTTTACTGTGAAAAGAAATTTCCATATGAAAAGCAACTTACTAAAAAGTAATGCTGTAATCCCTCCTCTGGACTGAACAACAGGTTTATGTATCCTAGGTCAAGTAGGCATATGGCTGGTTCTTGGTTTTCGATTTTGTTTTAGGCTTTTTTTGAGTCTATGGTGAAACTGATTTGAAAGCACTGTTTTTAAACAGCTGCAAAAGATACAGTGGGATAGCTGTCCTGGTAAAGGGGGGTGGTTATTAAAATTCACAGATTTCTCAGTACATCATGTAGAGTCTGTCCTCTCCCACAGAGAGGAGATGGAATAAGTGGTTTTGGTGAGCTCTTCTTCAAGCCTTGCACACCCTGAGCCTGCCCAATGCCCTCCCTGGTGTCACCCCAGTGTCACCCTGGTGTCACCCCAGTGTCCAGCCTCCCTGCCCATCGTGACTGGCCTGGCTCAGCCAGGATAAGGCTTCTCTGAATCCATTTTCCTTTAATCAGCTGGAGATCCAGGACGTGGTGCAAAAAAACCCCATCATAATGCCCAGGGGGAAACTGTGGCTTTTGCACTGGGGATAGGAAGCTCTAACTGTTGGGTAAATCAGGGAAAGTTACAGGCAATAACACAACCTTCTGAGTAAATGTGGTTTGTCTTTAGGTTTTTGTCTGAGTTTTTAAGTTACTCAAAGCCCTATTCAGGCAGATCCAGGAGGGCCAGGGGCTGAGGCTTTGCAGGCTCCTGCAGCTTGGCACCCACAGCATCTAATCCTGATAGCACAGACAAAACCTCCTCTTTTCATCAGCACTGATATTGTGCCATTGCTTTGCCAGACCTCAGCCATGGAATATGAAGATGCAGCTCCTGTTGGCTGCCTGGGGAGGGTGGCATGGGGGGTGAGCTGCCTGTGGCTGAGGGCACCTGTGCCAAAAGCAGAGCTGGCCTCAATCCCCTGGTTTTTACCTTGGCAAGTGGCAGAAGCTGACTTCTAGCTCTACTGGTGCAGATTTGGAGCACATCCTGGCTTTCTGTTGCTATTACCCACGGGTCCAGCAGGCTGGAGGAAGCCCCCAGGTTTGTTTGCTGACACCTTCCTTCGGACACTGCCTTTTAGCAGAGTGATGCACAGCAGAGCGCGCGCTGCCACCGGTGAGCTGCTGCTGGAGGCACGGCCATTTTCCACACTGTGCCACGCTTCCAAAGCACTGGGATATTTAAAGCCCAAAGGAAACAGTGCCTGCATTCCCCTACATAGCCTGTCTGCCTCGGGCACGGAGTGGAGGCAGCGGGTGCAGGTGCCAGGGGCAGGGACAGCGGCGGCGTTCCCTTGAGTGCCGCGAGCAGCCTGATGCAATGCAAACATTAATCTCCCGGCTACAAAGGAACAGCATGGATCCATCTGTTACTTTCTTTGCTCTTAATCAAGTTGGGGAGGGAGCAAAAGTTCATGTAGCAAATGTGGGCATGCACTCGACTGAGACCCGAGCTGTGAAGCTGAGATCAAATTCAGGGGCAACGGGATTTTACAGGTCTATGGATCCAAGGTTCTCTATCATTACAGATCTCTTCTTTCACCAAATTTGGAAGTGGGAATTGAATTTGGGGATGTGGTATTGGCCCACTCTGCTTTCTAACCCACAATGCTGAGTGCAGACTGCTGTCCCTATTATGACTGTGCTAACAATTGACTTTTTGGTTTGGCTGTCTTGCAGAAAAAAGGGAAGAAAAAAGATCAGTCTCAACCAAAAAGTACTTCTTTTTCTAGTTTGCTTAATAGTATGAAACATAGAAAGTGCTGTGCTTTGTGTGAAATGAGGCAATTTTAGGGGGGGTGGAATAAGGGAAAAAAGCAAAGCACAAAAGCTGTGCAGGGCCAGACTGTCAGAAGAGCAGAGAAGGAGATGACAGCCCTTTTATCTGCTGGTTGAGCAGTTAGAAAACTTATCCAGGATGTAGGAGGCCTGGTCTGAACTTGCTGCTCTGCTGAGAAGAGAGTAACCCACATCTTGGCTATGTATTCCTGCCAGCCCACTGAAAGAAGAATCCCTCCCTGCTGCCTTTGCTCACTCTACAACTCATCCCTAATAGATGCAGCATTTGATTTCCTTCTTCTTCAAAGAAGCCTATTCTCAAAAAATTCCCCCTGCAAAAAATCGTTTTCCAGAATGAATTATTGCTACCCTGGGCAAGAGGTGACCCAGCCATAGCCATGACCATGGTGGGGCCTCCTGTTAGTGAGGTCACTTTTAATTAAACTTAATTTTGCCTATTTCTGGTAAGCAGATGACCCAAAAGAGATTTATTTTTTTTTAAATAGTGTTTTTAGATTGTTTGTATACAGAGGCCCTTTTTTCAAGCTCTTAGGATATCTTTATGCTGTATTTAGATAGGTTATCCTGCAACCACATCATATCAAGAGATGTAAGTGCATCTTTATGTGCCAGTTTGTGTGTCCAGTTATGGGTAGGAGCAGCTTGGTTACAATTCCTGGGTTGTTCCTCTGCCTGAGTCTGAGCTGGCTCCCCTCTCTGCTGTCACCACAGTGCCCCCCTGCCCAGCTCCATGCCATTCCAGCTTTACCAAAGAGCACTGAGCACTGGCTTGGGGATGAGCCCTGGCAGGTTTGGAGGCACGGGGACACAACTATTATAGGACAATAGGGCATAGCCCAGTGGAGGTCTAGGTTATACATTAGGAGGAATTTCTTCCCAGGAGGGGTGATTGGACATTGGATTGGGCTGCCCTGGGAGGTGGTGGAATCACTGCCCTGCAGGTGTTTAAGGATTGGATGTGGCACTCATTGCCATGGTCTGGTGACACAGAGGTATTCAGTCACAGGATGGACTCGATGATCTTGGACATCTTTTCCAGCTTCACCAAAACTGATTCTGTGCTCTACAGATGGAGACTCCCAAATGCTGGAGGTGCAGCACACCTCAGAGCTGTCCCCTGTCAGCACTCATGTCCCACCAGTTTCTCTACTAGTGTGGAAAGCAATTCAGTTGGGCTGGTTGACAAACTAGGAGCTGCTTCTGTGAGATGTTTCCCCCAAAGTTAAATTGATTTCCAGGGTCTCCTCGTGTTTGTTATAATTCCTTACTGAGAGAGCTGTCCTGTTTTGTGAGATTCTTATCTTCAGGACTTGTGTACACACACATCCAGATATGTGGGCAGCTTTGCTTCAGCTCTGACTTTTTAAATCCACATTTGAAGAAGCAAATAATTGTGACCCTTTGTGGATTTACAGTGGGGCTGTAGTAGGTAAGAGAAGAAAGATATAAAATCATTGGTGATGCCTAGGCATCAGTGGCAGATAATATCTAATAATGCATCCTCCATTTTCTCAGTTCCATGAGATATGAACCACCCAGAGCTGGCATCCTACTCCTAAATGTGACCTGTAGTATTTGGCAGTGCAGTGACCTCACTCTTTTACTGAACATTTAGGCATGTGGCATTGCTTACAAGTTTCACATCTCCTCCTCTCAAGGGCTTGCAAACAAGACATTGAGTGAGGGTTTCTTCAGCTTTAACACAGGAATAGTTAGCCCAAGAAATAATACTGGATTTTTTTTTTTTTTTGTAATGAAATGAAATGGAAAAATGTGATTGTACTTCATACGGTGGATAAAACTGATTGAAGGCTATCTGAGGTCTCCTGTCTGTTGGAGAAAATCTTGTGAATATATCTCTGGGTTTCTCATAGGTCCCTGAAATTCGGAGTGGGAAGAACACAATTGGTTGAGAAGTTTCCTTCCCCTTTGTTAGCTGAGGCACCAGGGATTGAAAACTTCTTGCCTGGCATATTCATGTGCTTCCCTGCCCTGTGGTTGCGGAGACTTTGTGAGTCTGTGGGAATGTTTCATCCTTTGTCTTTCCAAACAAATAAATTACATTCATGAGATGGCAGTTTTATAAGTTTTCTTTCTTGTGTAACTTGAATGTTTTGATTCCTTCTTTTCATTACAAGGCAGAGGTCTCCGAATGCTAATGTGCCCTTAACTCATATGATGCACCCAAAGTCACATCACGTGCACTCTGTGGTCAGCAGGGATGTGGAAAAAAAGGGCACATAATATTCTAGCTGCAGAATATCAGAGGTTTTCATAGAAACTGCACTTACTCTCAGACTTTGTATGGTTCCCATGATTTCAGATGTACTGAGCTGCTTAGCCTGGTAGCTTCCCCTTTGAAAGGCACACATTCTTTGCAGCCACTCATCCATCTTTTCTTATTTAGCAATAGTTCTGGGTCTGAATGAAGAATTACATATCTATGTTTTGTAAGGCTTGCTTCTCTGGTTTATATGCTTTTGGAGTGACATCCAACAAGCATTTGAAGAAACTCAGCTGTGGATTGCAGTGTGAAGACTTTTTTTGATTTAGTTTTTGAAAAGAAACATGATCACTTGTCAAACAAGAGCTAATTTCTGCAGCATGTCTTGCAACATTTCCACTCTTCTTCTCCATTTTACACCTCTCTCATCTTCATATGAAGCAGTTCCTAGAAGGGTCCATTCAAGAGAGGACCTTTCTATGATGATGAGGTTCAAACCTGCCAAACATTCAGTATAGAGCTGTTTGTATGTATTTAATGCCTTGACATTTGATCATTTCCAAATGTCCAATGTTGATCAGTTTTATTGGAAGTAGATGTTGTAAAGTATTTTATGGATGTCATAGCTCTATTTCCCTCTCTTTTGTGGTGAAACTTAGCTGATTGTGCTCAAAATGAAAGTGGTTTGACAGGAGTTAGTTTGAGTTGACCCACAGACAATTCCTGTCCCTGTATTACTGGTGAAGATTTTTTCTTTTGCTGCAAAGTCTTCCTTTTGACTTCTTATGGAGGTAAACGATGCTCCTGTGTAAAAATAAAATATAATACAGCCACCGGTCCTTCAGCCATGCGTTTTTATACCTTTCTTTGTCCCAGAGACCCTCTGTAGCCATTGTGGTAGATGTAAAAGCATATGCTGCTGTAAGATGCTGCCAGTGGGCTGAGCTGCTGCTCAGGGCAGCCCCAGGGTCAGCACTGGGGCAGCTGCTGAGGCACCAGGGTTGCTGCAGCAAGAGGACTGAGTGGTCACTTCGTGGCTGTGGTAGCAGCAAACGGGTCCAGCCAGGCTCCCCCCGGTTCTAAACCGCCCACAGCAGTTCCATTTCCTCTCCCTGAAAAATTGCCCGATTGGATACTTCAGAGAGAAAATTGGATAACTGGGGAAACACAGGGCCTGGCAGTGGTGTAATGCAAATGCTTCCTGACCAGCCAGAGGAATCTGACTTGAGAGGTGGGACAGGTCGGGGGGGGACGGGACCCCTGCGGGCTCAGTCTGGGGGCAGCGCAGAAATGGAGGAGGGCTGTGGTGCTCAGTGATGCTCCACTGACCTGAATTTTGAAGGAGAGCAGATGAGGGGTCCCAGGGAGCATCCAGGGAGGTGAAGGGGTGCCGGGGAGCCCCCAGCAGCCGAGAGAGCCGGCAGAGGACACCCCACGCCGCCCTGGTCCCGCGTGGTGCGCAGCAGGGCAGGTCACGGCTTCCCTGCACACGGCAACGCTTCGGCTGCACCCCTCCCTTGGACTGCTGTGGGCTTGGAGCGTGGGCAGAGAACATTTCAGGTGTTAGCAGAACTTGGGACGGGAAGCAGCAAGTTACTGGGATGGAAGGGAGCTGTGCTGGTGCGTGGGAAACCAGTCCTGCCAGCTCCGAGGGGCCCATCAAGCTCGACATCGCCGCGGGCTTCAGGGAGCTGGTGAAGAGCTGGAAACTTTGAGAGAGCCACAAGAGGGAGCTCACAACCCACGAACAAGGAGGACGAAATTTTCTTTTTCCTTTTTAATTTTTTTTTTTTTCTTTTTTTTTCCTTTTAAAGTGAGGCGTGTTGCCGCCGGGCGCCGCTCAGCTCTCGCTGCAGCCGGGGGTGTCTGACACGGGGGCTGAGAGGGGCCCGGGGCATCCCTGAGGAACTCGGGAAACCCTTCCCGCTGCAGCACTCAGAGGAGCCACCCCTTCCTGGCAGCTGCACCCCGAAACCTAAGGGCTGGAAGCTTTTTTGTCCCAAGTGATTTATGAAGAGCTGAGTGAAGGATAATTTTGTCTTGACGATGACCACACTTTGCACTTAAATAACCAATAAAACACTTCTTGTCCTCACGGTGTGGGAGCTCCTGGGCAGGTGTGGTGGGACACGTGGTGCTCAGGTTCCCTCTGTGGGGTCTGTGGTGATCATTGTACCAGGACAGTGTTGTGGTGAAGTGTGCCCTCAGTCAACTGGGAAAGTTGCTGATTTTTTTTCTTTTCCTAAGACATACTCAATCTAGTTTGTGTTTCTTCAGTGGAAAAGCTTAATTTCAATTTACATTTCACATCTAGAGGCTTTGCTATCACACTGAGACTTCCTACAAGGCATCCAGTAATGTTGCTATCATTTGCATTGCTCTAACAAAAAATTTCCATCTGTCTTCCCAAGTCCATAAAACTCCAAACAAATAGCAAATACTATGGATGTCTGAACACACAATAGCATGTAATTTTTCTTCCAGCATTAGTGTATGTTGCAGACATTAAACTACTTCTCTTCTGAAGGGTTTGAGAGACTGTTAACATTATTCAAATTAAATTCAGTAGTGATGTAAGTTAGTGCAGTTGGAATTATACACAAAGTATGATGTCTCATCTCTCTGTCAAGAGCTGAGCTCATCCCTGTGCACCTGCCAGCTCAGCTTCAGGTGGTCTTTGTAAACCCAGAGCTGCCTCAGACAGGCAGCTCTTTTCCTTGGCATCCCCCTTTCCCCCTGAGCATGCTTTCTGGTGCTCTGCAGTCCCTGCTGCTACAGCTCACTCATTTATCTTCCCCTCCCTGGTCACCTTGCTTGCCCTCTCACCTTGAAGGGATTCTGCTGTATGTTTCTAGAGGAGTCATATGGTACCAGGAACAAAATCCATCCTTCTCAGAATTGCAGCCCCACAGGTTTTCTTTGATTCCCTTTCCCAGGCCTGTTGGGACTCAGCCCTTGGAGTGGGGCCAGTTCTGTGGGTACCACCCAGGGGTGGCAGGAGTCCCTCTGTGTAGGGTGCCAAAGATCACCTCAGCAGACAGCTGGGCCTTCTGCAGCACTGCTGGTCTTTTGAAGGGTTTTGTCTGTGCTTCTTGCTCAGCTCTCTTCCTGTCAAAGAAATGAGCCAAAGCCAGGCTCTCACTGCACCAGGTTTTCCTTGCCCAGTGTGTTATTTGTGTATTTGCTCCCATGTGAGGTGGCAGCAGTGAAACCTGAGCTGCTGCAGCCCAGGTGGGCACCATCCACACCAAGTGCAGCTGCAGGTGGGGATGGCAATGCTATTTCTTGTAGGCAGCTTGAGGAAAAGAGCTTCTTGCTCCTGATGTATGTCTGGCTTCCTCCAGGTTCTGTGTTTAAGGCTCAGGTGAATCAGTGATGTGCAAGATGGTGCTCCAGATTCATGTTATTCTTCCCAGAAACTCAGAGCCACAGAGCATTAGTGCTGACAGTAACTTGGTATTTCTTCCCTTCATAGGGTAAAGGAATGGATTCCTGCCACCTTTGCTGTGAAAATCCTGTACAATTTTAACCACCCCCAACACCAAAGGGGTGCTACATTCAAAGCTCCAAACAGCACTTTCAGAGCTATGAGAATACAGGATCTTATGATGATTACCCATTCACTTTTTTCCCTCCTAATTACTGCAGCTCTTGGCAGATCCTTCTGGGTGAAAAGTAAAGATCCATTTCCACACAGCACAAAGTGGTATTTTATACTGGACATGTTTGTTCCTTTAGCTCTGAGGTCAGTACCAGTGTGAGAACCATGTGCATTTGCCCTTGGGTGCAGCAGGGCTGGATGGAGGGCTCTGGGTTGCTGGGGATTTGCTCCTGCCAGGGGCTCATGCCTGTGGAGGGAGCAGAGAGCATCCCAGGTTGTCAGCAGGCATTGCAGCAAACCTGTTTGGATCTCACCTGTGCTCTGTGCCTCAGTCTCTCTCCAAAGGAGAAAGCTCTCCTGAGTTTTCAGCTGGCCCTCTACAGAGGGTCAGTGTGACCCCAGCATGGCTCTGCTGCCAAAATCCCTGTGAACAAACCACGTTCACTTCTTGTTTCAGCCTGCTGTCCGTTGTGCTTGCACAGAAGACATTCAGTCCAAAGGGGTGGTGTATTTTTAGTAAATTATTTGTTTGTGAGACATTTTTGCTTACTTGTTTATTCAATTTGCTGCAGTTATTTTGCTTAGTTGACTCACCACAATACAACTTTGTACCTTCAACAGAGCTAAATATTGGGTGTTTTCTGGGGGCGAAGCCACAGTTAAATTCCATTTTTACTAATTACGAACTTACTTGGTTCTTGGCCTCCTATAAGAATAAGAATGTAGGGAAAAAACCCCTGACTGGTGGGTTTAGTTTGATTTATGAAAATGTGCAGAAGTCTGGGCACTTGAACAGATCCTGTCTGTAGAGGCTGGACCAGCTGTGTCTGGACAAGGTTGGCAATCTTGCTGCATCAGGAGCGCTCCTGGCACATCTGTAGCTTGCTGCTCACACTGATCTGCTCCAAGGAAGGCTTTTTCACTCCTTCCTCTTGATTTCATTCAGTAGAATTGATTAGAGAATTTTCAACGGCCTTGCTTTTTCATCTGAAATCCCAGTCCCTTAAACAACCCTTTTTCCTCTGCTGATTGTGGTGGAGAAAACCAGTTAGGTTGAGTTGCTGAGTGTGAAAAAACAGGTATTGCTGTTGAAAGAATTGTTAAAATCCTCCATGGTTTTTTTAGAACAAAAGCCTGCTTTTTCAGTTCATAACAGCAATTTTTCAATCAACTATTGATAATTATTACAAGTAAACAATATCAATAATTTGAAGATTTAACAAATTCTCTTTTTTTTTAAATATGTTTTGAGCTTGCTGGTTTCACATATTGCTGGTTTGCAACATTCTTTGGTGAGAGCTTGAATTTCTCTTTCAGGGAAAAATGTAATATGAAAGTTAGCTTCAAAGAAAAGACAAAATTTTACAATAAAAATATTAACAAATTGAATTTGAATAGAGGCTTGAGGATAGATTAAATATAATGGACATATTAAGAGAACACAGACAATGGCTTCCCTGAGCAATTATGGATCTATAGTCCTAAATAGTGGTACTTTGGAGAAAAGGAGAGAAAGAGAGAAAATGAGTATCTTTTAAAAAGTGAACATAATATGCAGACTAATAATACATAGTAATTTTGTTCTTGGGAGAATTCACCACTTGTGTACAGCTCCAGCCAGCCAACCTTTCCCTGTCAACTTCTGCGGGGATTTTGGGTTAACACTTTCCCATTTGCCGTTGTGAACCCTGGACAAATACTCATTAGAGCAGAGATTATGGTTTCAATTGCTACAGCGACATACGGCTGCCCCCTCCAGAAGCCATCAGTGGGAGCAGAGAAAGGTAATTATCGATCACTGGGAAGAACAAGGCTGGCAAGAGGTGGCTGGGCTAGAGGAGCTGGCCAGGAGGAGAAAGGAGCAGACGCTCAGGTCGCTGAAGCGCAGCCGTGTCGGGAGCGGCGCGGCCGGCGGGGGCTCCGGGACACGTCTGGGGCTCAGCGCTCCAGGCACCCCGAGCCTGCACGGAGGGAACTGACCCTCAGCACGTGTGCTCTGAGCCAGGGCCTGAAACCCGGGCATTCAGGCAAAATCTGACAGCGTGGGCAGGGCTGCCCGGACGTACACAAAGTCTGAGAGCTTGGGTTCTGCGTCCAGCTGAAATAGGACACCACAAACGAGCAGCGCTCGTGGAAGCAAACCTGAGCCTCCTGCGATGCTCTGACCCAAATCCCAGTGCTCTCCTCACACTCCCGTGCCTATCCAGTGCAAGGCCTCCCAGTCCCACCAGTTGCACGTTAAAAAAATGTGCCCCTCATCCCTGAGACTGGTTTTTGTGCCATTCAGAGCTTGGGCAATCGAGATCCGTTTGGCAACAGTGCCAGGCAAGTGTGAGGCTTGGTGAGCTTCCTCTGTGTCCATAACATCAGGCAATTCACATGGCATTTGCTTTCCCAGGCTACTCCACTGGCCTTCTTTAAGTAGGGAATAGAAAGCTCAAATTTATGTATTTATTTCTTTCAAGATATTTCTTCTGGGTGCTTCAGGCAGCCTGCTTTGGTTTAGGTGGTAGGAAATTTTGTACTTCCTTATAAGATTTTTATGGAGCCAGTGGGATAAAATCTGCACTTGTAGAGTCCAGATGTTTCTGCAGCTGGACTTTGCTGAGTAACACATGTTAGGGCTGAGAGTTACTTGGGGTCACTGCTCACAGAAGGACTCTTCTGCTTTATGGGTGTGTGTTATTTTCATGGTTTCTACCTGGAAAGTTCATTCCTCTGTTAATGCTCTTGCTGCTTTTAGTGATATTTCAGCTTTTTGATGGAAGGAATAATTGAAGTAGCTTCATATAAAAGGGACTTTCTAGGTCCAGGAGATTTGTGCATAACAAAGACTTTTTTTTGGTCATTTTTGAAAATGGTGGCATTATTGTAATAGATACAATTTTGTACTTATGCTCATCTTGAGTTTGTAAGCATTTTCAATTGCAAAGCCAGAAGATAAGGGCTTACATCCACCTGAGAGGTCAGGTTATACTTGCAGGTACTGAAGGTGAAACCAGGCACACATCTCTGTTTACCTTAAAGCTTGCCCAGATAGATGGGTTAAAATATTACAAACTGAGATAGGCCCCCATTCATGGCTTTTTTCTTAGGTTGTCATTTTATGTTAATTGAATGCCTCTGTTAATCTAATAGATTTTAGATTTATGGTGGGTTCTATACCATGTCATATTTTAATCAATACATATTCCAACATTTAGATGGACAGATGAGAAAATCTGCCTCATCTCTGCACTTCTGTTCTATCAGCTGTCAATAATTCCTAATTTGAATCCTTCAAATGATCAGATTTATGGGTTTTAGTATATTGCATTAATCACAGAAATTAACTTTTGTGGAAAATGATGTTAAAGGTCACATGGAGTCTTGAAGGAGCAGTAACTGTGTCTGTCTGGCAAACATGTTTGCAGCTTCTGTAAGATAAAGTGCATTAGAATATTTATCTGCATGAATCCTGCTCATTGTTCCTTATATCTAAGGTCACTACGTGCTGCTGAGGAGATAACGCTTGAGAGAAGTGATTGCTGAAATCTGCAGATTTAAGAAGTCAGATGTGACACTGGGCTTTTTGTCCTCTAGTAGGGCACAGATAGGTCCAGCATAATTTCACTTGAATAGGTTTATTCAGCCAAAACTCTGAAATGTTGTTTTGCTGAAGGTGGTTCAGGCCTCGGTGTGGAGGGTGCGCGTGTGCGCTGGAGGAGCTCACAGTGGAGCGCATTCACGGACGGTGGGAGGGCAGAGCACAGGGGAAAGGTTGGCCCTGGTGCCCAGGGTGCAGCTCAGGGACACACTGCTGAGCCTCAGCCAGCACCCAGCTGCACTGCTCCCCTGGGGGCTCCTCACCATCTGCCTGGGGCCAGCTGGGCCGGGGGGTCCCTGCAGAGGCTGCAGCCAACGCCCTCAGACCGGGCACAGAAGGGCCACTGCTGCCTGCCAGTGCCCAGCGCAGCTTGGCACTTTGGTTCCCCCTATTCCCAAACATCTGTGGGCTTTGGAAGGAACGGTGGAAGACTTTGCACCTGTTTCTGCAATAAATACTTAGAAATTTTGTGCTGATTTTGGTGCTGTGGGGCGGCAGCAGCGGAGTCTCTGCCTCCAGCACTGACCAGGGAGCGGTGTCACCTCCTGGAGCCTCCAGACAGACAGACAGACAGCAGCAGCTCCTGGGGAGGACAGACAGACCCAGGCACCATGTGTGTGCCCAACATCAGGCTCCCTGCCCTGCCACCAGACCCAAGGGGCCCTGGGGTGATGCTGGACAACATCAGAGCCCTGCCTGTGTGCGGGGCTGGGTGCCCAAGGAGGGACATGCAATGGGATTAACTCCCCTTGAAATAATCATTGGAAAGCCAGCAACAGCTTGTGAGCTCCCTAAAATTTTCATATAACCCTTTCTTATCTGCCTCCAGTTCAGCTGCTGATTCTAATTGGCTTTACCAAAATAAACCAGAAATAGCTTTGTTGATTTAGTTGGATCTGTGCTAGAGCTAAATGCCCACAATTCTCCCATCTGCAAAAAGCCAGAATGATACTAGAAATGGCTACAGTTTTACAGATATTAATTAATATTTGTGAAGTGCTTTCTAAGCTTGGAACAAAGAACAAAAATCATTGTGTTATGAATAAGCAAACTGGAAAGAACAACCATAAAATTGCAGAGAATTGACTGCAGAACCTAACAAGGCCTCTGCATCTTTAATTTGTGTATTTCTGTTTACCACAAGCATGTGCTAAGAAAACATGCACAGAGGAGGAAAGGTCTTGTCCCTTTTAACAGACAGTTTCTTCTCCATATATATATTTGTATTCATGCAAATCCATTATAAACACAGTGTTGTCTGAAATGCAGTTAATAAATGAAGGTAGCACAAATGTGATTTTAAATCAGTTTAATAAAATTAGTCATGTAGATTTTAAATCATTTTTACAGTTGATTTAACATTTGTGACTGGTTTATAGATTATGATATAGGATAGTGTTTGCATCCTTGCAATTTTATTCCAATTTAGAAACAGTACAAATATTAATTTTTGCTTCAATAATGGAGCCTTTGAGAATTAACTTGTCTTTTCTCAATACACATTTTATGAGAATGCTTTAAATATGATTTTTAATATTTTTGAGGACTTTATTACACATGAAGTTCTTTTAAGTAGGACTTAGCTGGAATCTCTTCACAAAACTTTCTTGCCAGACATATGTAAATGTTTTTCATGGTTAACTTAATGGCATGAAATACATAAGAATTGTTCTTCATAATGCAAGACATTTTGTAAAAGTAATAAAAAATCGTAACAAATTTCACATACCAAAATGAGTGAAATACCCCAGACAGAAATAATAATTGTGGGCCTGTGGTCAAAACCCAGCAACATTGTGAAAAAACCCCAAATTTCACGTGATTTCAAGTGGCAAGGGAGGAGCTAAGCAGTAACACCTTATTTACAGATCTTGCACAGGTTCAGACTATTGCTGTAGAGGAAAAAAAAGAGTAATTAGCTACAGGATATGCCAGAGGGACTGTTTGGAAGCAGCTGCAGAGGAAGGTGCTTGCAGCTCTTCAGCTCCTCATGAGCGAGTTCTTCGTGCAGAGGTTTGGGAGGCATCCCCTCATTTTGGGAAGAGGACCCCAGAGTCCCGAGGGGTCAGTGCAGGGCTGAGCACTGCCAGGGGCCAGCACAGAGCCCCGGGGCTGGGGAGGGCTCCTGGGCAGAGCCTCTGCCTGGTGGGAGCTGCTGCCAGGGCTCTCCACCAGCAGCCCTGACTGCTGCCTTGGCTCGGTATCTTTGCAGGAAAGCTGCAGCTTGTGGGGCTTTGGGGTCCTCTGCAGGGGAGGCTGGATGGGTGATGGCTGCATGGTGGAGAAAC
Source organism: Notiomystis cincta (assembly GCA_013398075.1). Lineage (NCBI taxonomy): Eukaryota > Metazoa > Chordata > Aves > Passeriformes > Notiomystidae > Notiomystis > Notiomystis cincta. The sequence goes on along the minus strand of VZRX01003278.1, from coordinate 117,558 downwards.
CCCTGTGCTCAGAGCAGGGGGCAAATGTTTCCCTCTCTCACTGCTGAATGAGTAAGGAAATACTCCTGGGCTGGAGTCAGCATTCTGTGGCCAAGAAAACCAGTCCTGGGGGCTCCAAAAGCAGCCAGAACGAAGCCAGAGACTCTGCCTGCTTCATGGGGTCACTCAGTGGCCACCAGGAGAGATGCAGAAGGCAGTCATGTCTCTTGACTTTCTGAACTGAGATTATCTACTGAGGTCCCTACAGCTGAAGGCAAACATTAACAATGCTCTTTATTATGGCTGGTTTTAAATGTGCTGCCTTAACTGGTTTTATGAAAGTTTGGTTCTGGGCATTTTTTTTTCTTTTCTTTTATCTTTTTTAAAACAATGTGGGTTTTTTTTGGTTTTCTTAATTTATTTTTTTTCACTAAAGGTCCATTTACAAAGAGTATTTTACACTACCCAAAACCTCAGGCCTGCAAAGTCACCATTCAGAAGTGCTCCAGGTGATGCTTGTGAGAGCTCTTGTTTGGGTTGCTGTGACTTTGTTGTCCTCCAGGGTCTCCTTTCAATAGCTGAGCTAGGTAAGAAGGAAGGAGATTTAGGGGCATCTGTGTCATTGCCAACGTCAAGAAATTAATTATCCTGAGTCAGGTTCCTGCAAATCAAGAAACTGACTGTCAAAATGAGATTCAAGAAATAAATGCATTATAGTGGGGTTTTGATTTGTTTTTTTGGATATGATATTTAATTCCCACTCCTACAGAGTCCATCCCAAGACAGGGATTTCTCACAGATATATCAAACATTTCCAGAGAGCTGATTTTTATTCCTTTAGCATGTCAGGAGCACTCAATCTGCTTTTCCCCATATAGCAATTTATCCTACTTCCCACTTCTCCTCTTGATTCAGTTCGTGAATGTCATGCTAGCAAATACCTTGCCAATAATGAAAATACTCCCAAAAGAAGGCAACTTTGATCCTAGCCCTGGTGGTCCACGTGTGAAAACTGGCCATTAGGAGGGAACTGGAAGCAATAGGCACTAACTATTGTTCTCATGAGTCATCACAGAATGTTTTTGAGCTGGAATTTCTGTTTCCAATCAGGTTTTCAGCTAGATGTTTGGAGTCTGATTTTTTCTAAGTAGTAGTAATAATAATAATAATAA
>VZRX01003278.1:104475-107828 GCA_013398075.1 Notiomystis cincta | reverse complement strand
TTTTTTTTTTTCCTCCTCTCTCCCTCTTAGTCCTTAGCAAGATAATTGAGGATCATAATGGTGGGAAAGGACTGCAGTCATCATTCGCTGCCTGTCAGGTATCAGTACTCATCTTCGTGTCATCCGTCACCATTGAACCACTCTGTCATCTTTCCCCAGCCTTCAGCGCCGCTCCTTCTCATCGTGTTCATTATCTCCGGCTCCCACCCAGCCCCCTCCCCCAGCCTGTAAATGCATCTTTGTGCGACTCTCAGTCTTCTGATTATGAATCGATGATCATGTGGTGTAAGAGAGATAGATGGCTTTTAGTTCCATCTTGTCTTCTCTAATTGTAAAATATTAGTTACATTAGACTGTGTCTTTTGATTAATGGAACTTATTTGGAGTGGCCTCTCCCAGCCCTCCCCCTTCCAAAGTCCTCCACTGACTTTTGAGAATTGAGTGATTTCACTTAAAGCAGACAAATAGGCCCTTCAGCAAGGAGATAGCTGAGCTCTAATATTGTGGGCAAAGCAAGCTCACGGAGCTGGAGTTGTGTGTGTGTGTGTGTGTGTGTGTGTGTTTAAAGAAAGCCTTCAACTCTGCCTAGACAAATACAGACCATTTATTAACGTGCGTACAGCCGTGATATTTTGCAAATCCAGCAATTCTTATAAAGCTGCAAAACAGGACATAAGGCTGAATGCCTTCTGAATTAAATTAATCTTAGATAGGAATTAAGAGCATCCTCGCTTTCACTTTGGATGAAACAGGTCAGTCCAGAACTTTGATGTATTAATGCTAGCATGAAGTGTTATCTTAATACTCTCTTTTATACTTACAGGACATATCATCAGCCAAATGTCTCTTCCTTGTACATCTGACACTGCGAGACATTCGTCCTTTAATACAAAATTTATCTTATTTGGCACTATTTACCTAAACATGGTCTGTTGATAAAGTCCTTGCTGTACAAATGGAAAGGCAGTTGACTAAATCCCTTATTATAAATAATCACTGTCTATCTTTCAGTGTAAATTCAAGGACATGTTCACTTTCAAGCTATCAGTTCAATTAGAAAAGGTCTATTCACTGTCGATGTCTATATCTCATGGAAATAGGAAAGCACAGTTAATAAACAAATCAAACTATTTTAAAAAATAGCACAGTGGATTATGAATTCTAGAGCCCATGCTGATGGTGACACTGTCAGGACACATGCTATACAAAAATATATACAAACAGTGTTATCTAAATTTTTTATGCTACCTTCAGGATTTAAATCTGACCTTTGTGCCTTCTCTCCCCAAATCTTTGACATTATTTCAGAAGAAAATGCCTATACCGTACCTTCCATATATTAAAATTTAAAGCCTAAGTTTGCACATGTATAAAATGCTAGTTAAGCCTTTTTCAATTTACTTCTTTCTGTTAAGAACAGGAAGACTGGTCTGAGGTTGTGAACAATTGTGTGTACAGTAAGGGCTTGGGATGGAAGCCTGCCCCAGAGTGAGGAGCAGGAGCGGGGGCTGTTCCTGCTCTTCCTGGTTTTACTGCAGTGGCTGGGGCAGTTTCTGTATCTGAAGGGCTTTCACCGTGGTAGCCATGTGATTATAGAAAAATCTCTGTTCTTTCTATGAGAAAGGAACTCTCTTGCCTTACAGGTTACAGAAAATGCTTGAAAGTAGGGAGCCAGAAAGCTGGAAAAGTCCAGAAACCCACAACCTCCTTCCCTCAAGATTTTTAAATATACAAATATTTTTTTATATATCTCACTGTATTAATCACATCCTATGGAATTTAAAGGAGCTTTTCCAGTGGCCTTGGTACCTAGAGGCTCAAATGGAAGGGCTCTGTATGCAAGATCAGCACTGCTCTCCTCCTGTGCTTGTCTGAGATCAGAATTTGACTCCTGATGGGTATTTCCACACAGTATTTACCACCCTAGAAGCAGTGATTATATTTAATGGCAGAATTTCAGTTGACTTCTCAATATGTATTGAGTTGACCTTTAAGTTAAACCACAGATTAATTTTTTTTTAGTTGTCTCTTTAAGTACATTTATAGACCTCTCTGTTCTGATTAGCATAACGGTAGATAGAGGAAAGTTACCTGCCTCAGATTATTTGTTGAAATCAGAGAAATTGCATCCCTTCTCCAGAAGGCAAAATATTTTGGCCCACTCTAACCACTGTATGCATTAGTTTTGTTGCAAAATAGTTTTGGTTTATACACAGAGAAGCCCAAGTGGGTATCAGTTTGCTTGAAAGCCCAGAGCCTGCCATTGATTTCGTATAAGTAACTCTTCCCCCTGGAAGTCGGTGGAAGTCAATGGAGCTTCTGTGGGACTGAGTGGCTCTCCTACAGGCAGCTGGAGCCAGGCTTTGGCTGCTGGCAGGGAGTTTGCCTCTTTGCTACCTGGCTTGAATAAGTTCTTCAGAGATAGGTAGGGAGCTCCTTTATTCTATTGAAAAAAATACCCAGACACCCTAAATGGACACGTTGTCTCGCTGCCCATAGAAATCTTGGACTTCTCTAATTTTACTTAAAATAAAATCCTCACTAGCGTCTGTTCCTCTGCATACTGACTGCCAGGAGTTGTTGGAGGGGGATTTTGGTTTTGCTTCCTTTGACATCGAAGGGTTTTGCTGCACGTTCATCTTGTGCCCTTTCCTGGGTGGCACCACGTGGCTTTAGGGACGTGGGCGACAGCAGCCTCATCTCTGGGTGTGGATCGTGGGTCTGTGTGTAACACAGGGAGCAAGCGGCCGGCTCGGTGTGCCCCCGGGGACGGTAAAATTGCCGCTCTCCCAACCAGCCGCCAGCTGCGAGCCCCTCCCTGCCCGCGGGCAGGGCTCGGGGGGCTGCGGCTGCCCCGCACAGGGGCCGGACCTGCCCCGCATCCTCGGAGCCGCGGTGCCTCTCACACCCGCAGCGAACACCACACAGAAATAAATGCAAAACTAAATGCGAAAAGGAGCACAGGTTCGCAATGAGACAATGTAATGTGCCAGCTTTTACCCCCAGGCAGATTTTCATGTCTCTTTTATGAATCTTTGTAAGTAAGGGCCAAGCTCCGAGGCCCCAGCTCAGGGACAACCTGGGCTGGTGCATTGTGTAAGCTCCTGTTCATTCCCACACAGGTCTGTGGGATGACTTACAGGCTTTGTAGTATGCATAACCTTCAGCAATTTGCTGAATCAGGGCCTAAATACTGAAATATTCTTCAATAGTTCTGGCTCCACTATGAAACTCTAGAAGGCACATTTCCCTCTCAGTGTCTCTCCATAAGACCCATCAATGATAATGGAGTTACATTAGGCACATCTAAAGTTAATTATACAGTTACCTCCCTCTTGGCCTCTGTTTGTCAA